>OVBX01007355.1:0-10927 GCA_900406325.1 Erucastrum elatum
AACAATAACAAATCAATCCAAATTCTTGAGAGAGTTTGTGTTCTTCAATAGATCAAAGATAGTCTGCCAAAAGGTGGCTTACAAGGTACCTAAAATTAGGTTTAGAAGTCTAAAAATGTGTTTAAGAAATTGCAAAAAAGGTCCTTAAAAATCATAAAATCGTGTAGCAAAAGGGGTGGAGCGACCAGGGAGACCCGCTCCAGATGGTCGCTGTGGTCGGGACAGGAAAGACGAGCGACCGGTGAGACTCGCTGCATCGGGGTCACTCCAGGCTGGCGGTGGCACAGCGACCAGGCAGGGTCGCTGTGGGGGTCGCTCCGGCTCGTATGCCTCTAGTAAATTGGTCATAACTTCTTCANAAACCACTTCCATTAGAAAGCTAACTCAATTTACAATGTCTCCACCAAATCTTAGCAACAGAAGATTTCTCTAAGGTCTTCATACATGCTCATCTTTCACCCCCTTTTATGATCACATTGCTTCCAAATGCATCCAAATGTCTCCAATAACTTCATTTGGCAATCCAGTACCTAATAGGAACTCATGTATGCGAAATGCAACATAAACATGTCTAAATCCTAATCTATATGATCAAAATGCATATGAATGAATAGCTAAANTCCTTGAATAACCACCAAGTACTCTTCTTTCTTGGATCAAACACGCTCTTCAATACTCCCCCTCAAGCTTGGGACTGAGAATATGGAAGTACCAAGCTTGAAAGGATGAAAGAGCTTCTTGATCTAGTACACCACTACATTGCAACTTCTCTTCTGATTTTGCCATGATGTAATGCTTGTGGAGACCTCAGCTACTTTTCAATCACCTTCACACTAGAAGCCGCATTGATAGAGTTGACTGCTTCTTCTCACAGCCAAGAGTGCTCTGAACACTCTCTTGTCTAGACGTGCCACTTCCTAGACCCGGTTGGCTTCTTCTTCAGGTTGTTGCAATGGACTCCTTGAGCCACCTTTGTATAAACGATGAAGGTGGCTGTTCTTCATACACACCACTTGAATTCCTCACTTGTCGAGTCTTGATTGCTTCTTCTTCATGACTTTCCACCTTGCAGGAATGTTGCGAAGTTGTTTCTTCTTGAATATCACTTCACCATCTTTCTCTTCACTTCCATACCAGGTTGGCTCCTCTTCTTGAATAACCACCAAGTACTCTTCTCTCAGATCATAGAAGCATCTCAACACTCCCCTTCAAGCTTGACCATGCGGAACAAGTCAAGCTTGGAAGGATGGCTTCTTGATCCAGTTGGTAATGAGTAATGCAAGAGTGAACTCCACCACTTGCAAACTCCATTTTTGTTCCTTGTGTATCTCTTGAACTAGGAGCTCAACACCAAAACAGACTACGCTTAATTCAATCGGTTCTACACTCCAACAATCTTTCTATGGTCAGGAATATACATCATGTGTAGGCTCTGAAGAGCATGGGCAAAATCTTCCTCTTCTACTTGGATGGATGGTGAGCTAAGAACACATCTTGTGAACCTGAAACAACACTCAAACTCCAGAAAAGATAAGACACAATTGCATTGAGATCAATCCTTGAGTAATCATCAAGTTTGATCACCAATGTTACAAGCTTTGCAACAGACTGAAACAAGCATGAGCAAGTTCACATCTTTGCAAGCAATCTCTTGAAGCATAAGCAAGATCACAACATAATCAAGACAAGTTACTTAGGCAAATGCATACTACCTTAACCGCATCTTAGACATGAGTCTAGATGTCTCAACCTTAAGGCAGCAGCCAACAAACATTGCAATAACCTTAGGTGATTCTATTCAAGAAAGCAAGCTAGATAAGAATTTAATCTATCATCCTAAAAAGACAATTCCATTAGAATCAGGGCTAAGCAATTTAAAACAACCCACAACTGCCAAACACAACTCTTTTTAAGCTTCCTAGGACAGATTCTAGAAATTTTATCTAGCAATTTTAAACTATCCTCAGTTTTTTCTAAACAAATCGCAATTAATTTAATCACATTCAATTCAAAAATACTCAAGCTTTAAAGACAAGAGAAAGAGATTTCCTTACAGGCAAAGAACTAGTGTTAGTTCCTTGAACTCCTTAGAACACGGCAAGATAGTGAGTTGTTGGTGTCGACCAACCCCAACTTCTCCTTCTTCCATGGATCTTTCTCTTGAACCCACCATGTCAGAGGAGCCAGTTTTCTTCATGTTTGAACCACCATGAGAAGCACTTGGATCTGGTTTGTTGAAGAGGCTAGCTAGACCGCTTCATAAACTTTGCATCTGTGGCCTTCTTTCTTCAAGGATGGACATGAGAGCGTGGAGAGAAACCAGAGACAGATTCTGGATGCCATGTATGTGCCCACCTTCTTCTTTTAGAGGTTTTACAGCAGGCTGAACATGAAGCTTCTTCTTGGTTTGGTAATGACATGGGAGTGGCTTTGAGCTTAGCGGAAGCAAGAACCAAGTTCAGATGAACAAAGCTCTGATACCATGTTGAATTTCAGAGGTTTTTCTTTACTCTGGTTGATTGTGTTTGTGTATAAACTCCAATGGAGTAAGATGAGAGTTTATAATGGCGATTTGAGAGAGAGTGAGAGTAAGATATTTGTTTGAGAGATTAAGAGATTTTGTGAGAGAATAGAGAGAATTTTTGAAGGAGAAGGGGAAATCCCCCTTCTTAGAGAAGATCTATCTCCTCTATTTTCTTGATTTCAATATCATACAATGAGGGTTCTTTATAGCCAATTCACAATTCAAATGAGAGGAAGATGACAAGCGAGATAGATCTAGATTCAAAATGAATGGTTGGGATGAGAGTATCCCAATTAATTTGAATTGGATGGCTGAGATTTTTCTTCTTTCCAACAGACTTCTTTGCTTACCTGTCTCAGCTTGCACGCAAGGCTTGTTTTGGCAGGTGGTTTTTGACGTCTGGTTGCCTGTCTCAGCTTGCTCGCTTGCTTGCCAGGCTTGTTCTAGCAGGTGGTTTTTAAAGTCCGTGTTAATACTCATATCATCTTCATATCTTCTCTTGTCTTTTATTCTTCATCTCAACATTGGTGTAGGAAAATTTTTAGCTCAGAGGCAGGATAATCATTTGACCCAGAGGCCGGAAGCCAAAATCCCCGAAGCAGGAGGTCATCGTCCTGCTTTAAGCATGTAGGTTAACTCCTACATTAATTATCGCCAACAATGTTTACCACTTATTATTTTGAATTATGAAGATGATGGCTTTACCTACATAACGGTATACATTCTCGATACATCTAGATGAGTTTCACTGATGTAAGGAAATCCAGCATATCTTTCATGCAATGAACATAAAGACGATAAGTTACCATACAGGCACATAATGCTCGTAGTATTCCTTCAGCAATGTTGTCGATTTTGTACTACCAATTTGGCTAACTGAATTGTTTTAGAAGTTTAGATGTTGTTGGCAAAAAAAACAGATAAAATTAACTTTTTAGAATAATTACTTAACTAGTGGACAAACTTACTACGAAGTGCTTAAAACATTATTAAATCAAAGTGAAAATGTTTCTTCACCCAAAGAAGAAAATAGTGATCCTCATAAAGTCACGTACGCATGTATAGCCCATCATAGATAGAAGAGACATAATCATCTCCCCTCATTGATCTTGACTCCAAGCATTTGCTTAAAGCCGCTGTCACTAGGCATCACAAAGCTCGTCGAGTTATACGCAGATGCGCCTGTTTCTTTAGTTTGAAAAGCGCTGAAAGAGGAGCTTGAGGTGTCATCTGATCTCAAGTTGGTTAGGTAGCCTAGCTCAGAGGTTACCTCACTGACCTCAATGTCTCCTGAAAGCATAGCCACCACTTTTGACATTGGTGGTCTCAAGGAATGAGATGAGTATGTGCACAGCAAAGCAATTCCTATCACCCGTTTCACTTGTTCCATGTTAAATTCACTCAGCTCATGATCAATTAGTTCAACTTCACGGCTATTCTCGCGTAGATTCCATGCCTGTATACACCAATGTTGTTAGATTATATCAACTTTTGATAATTACCTTTCCAATAAAAATTTCGACTAACAAGCAAGGACGTACCCATTCAAGAAGATATTTTTTCTCATTCCCCAGGTTCACATCAGAGTTTTTCCTTCCACTCACCAACTCAAGAGCCACTATACCAAAGGCGTACACATCCGTTTTCTCTGTTAGGATTCCACGCATGGCATACTCTGGCGCAACATATCCACTTGCATTCGAACAAAATGTGTTATAAACATATATATACAAATATATAAATTAGTGTTGCAAAACAGAAAAAGTTTTGGTTGGGAATGCGTACACAGTTCCTGCCACTCGACTACTTATGTGGCTTTTCTTTTCATCGTACAGCTTTGCAAGGCCAAAATCAGAAATTTTTGGGAGCATCTTAGAGTCAAGCAAAATGTTGCTGGCCTTCACATCCCTGTGTACTATACGAACACTTGCCTCCTCGTGGAGGTAGGCTAGACCTCTGGCTACTCCCATGCATATCTCAAAACGGGTTGGCCAATCAAGATGTAATATCCCTCCTGTAACATTCAAAGAATGTTTTTCTCATAAAGAAGCATTCAAAGAATGAGTAATTCAGCTTTGTAGAAATGCAAAGATAAATAAAGTTCAACACCAAAACACTAATATTGTATAATTTCAAAACCAAATTTGATGTTATGGTTGGAGATGCCCTAAGCCATGTTTTTGTTCATTACCAAATAGTGACTGGTCGAGACTTCCATTTGGGAGATACTCATATACGAGCAAGCGATGATCTCCTTCATAGCAGCACCCATAAAGCTTTACTAGATTGCGATGCATTACTGAAGAAATTGCTATGATTTCTGCAACAAATTGTCCCTTCCCGTGTTGGGATCCAACCGTCAACATTTTTACAGCAATCTCTCTTCCATCAGTCAGGTTCCCCTATTGGACGTGTTAAAGAATATCAATAAACACATGTGCATTAATTAATCTTATCCATTTTAATTTTGAAGCACATGTTTCAGTTTCGGAGACGGGACAGTATGGGGATGGTTCAGAAACGTCCCCAAAACGTTTCATGCCAACACTAAAATGTAATGCATATTATTTTCATTAGCACTTCTTTTTTTCTTTAGCACAAACATTTTTGTGACAAAGCCAACAAAATTTCAAACTAAAGATTATCACTAATCTACATTAATTTGTTCTAATTTAAAATATTTATAAATAGATCATTATTTCCAACGTTTATGAGCAAAATGCATATATTATTTCTGTATATACGATGTACTTGTTTCTAATTAAAGTTTTAGTTATGCCATTTCCCGTTCTAGTGCTACTTAGTTTGGGGATTATACCTTATAAACAGCCCCAAATCCTCCTTCTCCAAGCTTGTTTGCGGGATTGAAATCTTGGCAGGCGCTTTTTAGTTCAGAGTAAGCAAAAGTGTAAGGCTTTACGTCCATACTAAGCAGCTCTGCAACGACAAAAATATGAATTAATTTGAAAGATGATGTTCAAGCTCAAAGACATGTTTGTTGTTATTATTACCTGCATCATCTGTGCAACGTTTTCTGCTTTTCCGGATGATGAAGATAACCACGCCTGCAATGATGCTTAAAAGTCCTAGGCCTACACTAGCCCCCACGACAGTACCAGTCCTATACTTTTTCTTTGAA
Organism: Erucastrum elatum; assembly: GCA_900406325.1. Taxonomy (NCBI): domain Eukaryota; kingdom Viridiplantae; phylum Streptophyta; class Magnoliopsida; order Brassicales; family Brassicaceae; genus Erucastrum; species Erucastrum elatum. Next base: position 5,664 of record OVBX01007355.1, read on the forward strand.
GGTGGTCTGTTGCTCACAGTTGGTATAAAATCTGAACATGTAACAATTAGGCACTAGGGAAAAGATATATAGAAAAGAGAAGAAAAAATTTTTTTTTGCCAGTTGTTGTGATACCTGGTTTTGCAGTGATGGTCGATATTAGTGGCCCAAAAGTACCAATAGTAGGAACAATCAATGTTCCTCTGCCAGCCCAGAAAAGATGAATTTCAAGATAATTTTCTGATACATTTGCTTTATATTCTCTCTGAACTGGTCGGACAGTAGTATCAGCATTTGTTGTGCGTATATCAATGTCCTTTTCTACAAGTCTTCCCTGTAAAAGAAAGGAGCTAGGTCTAAGAATTTTATAAATGTTAACACCAACAAGTTAACTTGTCAAGCACCTGGACATAAATGTCAAAACGTCGTCTTCCTAAACCTTTCCAGACTTTAGAACCAAGGATTTCTATTTCAGCAAACTGAAGTTTTATGGTATAGCCTCCATTTTCTAATCCCAACCCATAGTATCTTAATGAAGATGAGGAATGTCTTGCTGTCTGGAAAAGCTCTCCGTCCAAACCGTTGATAACCCACAAATTATTGATTCTCCCGGCATAAAGTCCTACACTACTGGTTGCCCATCTGTAAACGTCATTCACGAAAAATGAAGCAAGTCCAAGATCCTCGTCATCCCTCTCAAATACTTCTCCTTTAATGGATCGTATTTGTGGCCCTCCGCACTTGATCGAAAAGTCAGAATCTAGAGACAAGTTAAGAGTAGACCTTAAGCAATTTTTTTTTTAATTTCAAAAAGAAAATACCAGCCCAGTTTATAATGATATCTCTTTGAACACTTACAGATTCCTTTGCCTCGATTGCAGGGGAAGTTCTTCTGCAGGCACTTTAGTCCTGGTAAAACCCTTGTAACAAAATGAAAACCGATTTTTTAATAATAAGAAATTGGACTTTCAGGTACCAACAAGAACATATTTAATAAAATCACCTGTTGTCAAGACCTTCCAAAGTGAAGTTGTTGGCAACAAGGTTACTGCAAAAATAACATACAGTTCTGTTATGACTATAACAATATTTCCTAAATAAAACAAAAAGAAGATTCTAAGTTTAATAATATTTCATAAACAAAAATGAAGCGATTTGATCCAAAAAAAAACAAAAATGAAGCGAAGATTTTTTTGAGATTTAAAAATACACCGTGACTTTAAAGTGAAGAAGAGATACAGTGTTTTGTTTACTTACAGTTTCAAGTTTGGTAAGCTGACCCATGAAGGAAGATGACCAGACAAATCGTTGTATGAAACATCTCTGAAATGATATAAGAGTAATGATTAGAATCCACAGAACATGTTATATATTCCAATACAGTTTTCTTATTATCTTGTACAAAACTCGAGTCCATATAAGGAACTTGTAACCCACATATTGCTCAAAGTCTGGCTCTTTTGACTGGGCAAAGAACCATTCAGTGTGTTGTTTCCCAAAAACCTAGTATGAAGACAACAAGGTTATCCACAGCTATCACAGCTTGATTGGAACATATAAGACCCAAAAGAAGTAGAGAGCTTACAAGTAAGTAAGTTGATTTAAGTTGAAAAGTGAAGCCGGGATTGGTCCATGTAGTTTGTTAAAGCTTAAATCACTTGAAAACAGACAAGGGGTAACACTCTAAGTTCAATGAATGCGGGAAAATGAGAAATAATAAAATCAGCAAATAACTGGGTAATGTCGCGATGATTTTAACAAATTAATCATCTCACAAGCTTTTACAGAAAATACTTCAAAGTATGCTTACACTTGTTTCAGATTTAAGTATTCCCCAAAATTAGAGGGTATTGTCCCAGTGAGATTGCTGTTCCTCAATACTCTGCCACATATATTTTCAGTATAAAATACACGCAAGGAGAAGTAAAAAAAGAAAATTCATAAATTGGAGTAGAATTGTTGCCTTACAATATAGTTAGAGATTTCATCTCTTTAATGAATTCTAGGGAAGAGCTTCCATTGGATATATCACCAAGATTCCTACATTTTGGATACGTGATGCAGAGATGGAAATAAAGAGAAAATAGTAAACAAGAATGGTTATGACACCAATGCAAATATGCAACAACACATACAGCTCGCCCAAAGAAGTTAAGTTGGAAAATGAGGACGGTATCGGACCGCTCAAACCAGTTCCGAGAATTTTCCTGCAGTAAAAACATGGTTGCAATAGCATGAAATTTTTTCCACTTAGGATAAAGTTAAGATAGACGATTTCAAACATGAGCTGATCAGCAATGTAACAAAGATATATCTCTGTAAAACTAAAATCATTCTTACAAGATTTTAAGTTTGGTCCATTTTCCTATAAATGCCGGTATCCTACCAGTAATGTCCAGATCGGAGATCGCACTGGTACAAACATTAAGGAGAAAACCAACACGGCAAAACAAAAATAATAATGTAATATTACATATGTAAAGATTACAGAAATGTTGAAATACAACGATAAGACTTATTTGGATAAAAAATAAAATCTCACGCGTCTTCTAGGTTTACAAGACTTGCAAACGATGAAGGTATTTTCCCTCTAAGTCCTGAATTTGATAAGTATCTGTAATAAAATGTAACAAATGCTTACAACACTAAATGATGTTGCAAGGTTATTAATTAAGTTCCCATACTAAAAGCACTGCAGAAACGAATACACTCACATTTTCAGTAGTTTTTTACAATTTCCAATCTCAGCTGGTATAGAACCGGAAAAGTTATTTAGACCAATACCACTGCATGCATGAAATATATATATTCAAAGTTAAATAATAAGGAAACAGTATGATATTTTGTAAGAAGAATGAAGAAGCTTACAGCGATTTCAACTCTTTAAGCAAACCAATTTCCTTTGGGAAGGGGCCAGACAGGGCATTGATCCCAACAGTTCTACAGTAATTTAGAAACAAGTGGAGCTTGAGTGGCAAGTAAGATAGGTTAGAAAAGGAAGAAGGTTTCATTCAATCAACAGCCTTACAGCCATTCCATTCGGACCAAGTTTCCGATTTCAGGAGAAAGAGGTCCTGTAAGAAAATTTTGAGCCAGGTTCCTGAAAGAAAGAAAGAAAGAAAGAAAGAAAGAAAGAAAGAAAGAGGCATGTGATTTTGAGGTAAAATGAATGCATTTACAGGCTCTGTTTGGATTATTATGATAAGAAAAAAAGGTTAAAGTCTATACAGATTTGTGAGGTATTTCAAAGTCCAGAGCTGTGAAGGTATAGGCCCTACAACATCTTTCATATGAACCTTGCTGTGGAAGTTAGAAAAAAAACAGCATGGCAACATTCAGTGGGTGAATACACAAAGACAAAAAAAAATAGAGATAGAGGATGATGTACTGTACAGGGCGGTAATGCGGCAGATTGTGGAGTGGTCGAAATGGCATTCGCATTTGATAAAAGGGTTGTAGTCTTCGTCGTCGATAATGATGGTGTTGTCGATGGCGGCTCCGGAGCAAAGTTCGCCACTCGTGTTCCATCCATTTGGCGCCTGGATATTCCATGTCGCGAAGATGGAGTTCAAAGCTTCCGCTGTTGTTTATCCGCCAATTTTATTACCAAAAAAAACAACCGTCAGTTTGTGTAAACCAAATACGTTGTTTATTAATTATTTCGAAGTGTTCAAAGACAGAACAGAGACCTTCTTCGGGATGAGTAGTGGCTCCCATTTCGTTTAGAGCTCGAACCAGGTGTACCGAACCGGGGATACACAAGAGGAACCAGACGGCGAGAAGCATAGATGTGGGCATTGTCATGGACTACTCCCTCTCTCTTTTTTCTACACTGAAAAGCTTAAGTTTTGGGTAATGTATGTGTAGTAATAGTCTCCTTAAATATTGTCTTAATTTGTCTTCTTTTTTTTTTTTTTTACATTATCTCTCTTGACTTATAACCATTGACTTACATATGTACCATCCAAAATATGGTAAGTGAACCCAGAGCCTTACGCCACAAATTTAATGTAATGGACCAGTTGACGGACAACTTGACGTTACTTTTAACTTCTTACTAGACTTTCACGTAGTCCCTAATAGAGTTTTACATGCATGTGCGATTTTTTTAAATTTCTAGTTCAAATATATTATCAAAACAATATGTTATAGTTTCATTTTTCAGTCTTTATATTTGTATATTTATTTTTTTTTATCAAAATGAAACTTTATTTTGATATCTCAAATATATTTAGTGTTTGACATGTAATGAGTAATTTCCAATACAAATGTTATTTGTTTGTACACTATTGCAGCAAATCTAGATGTATCAACTAGATTCAAAATCTAAAATATTTAGATATTTGAGATACAAACAAATGTAAAGTCTGGATGCTACATTTACATCTCAAAATCCTAAAGACTTCGATACTCTTAATACAAAATAGTCAGATTAGTTATTATAATTATAATATTATAATTGGAAAATTGTGTTTTCTGTCGAAAACTAGAAAATTTCCTTTTCTCTCAAAAACCAAAAATTATGTTTCTCCGCCAAAAGCATAAAATTGTGTATTCCCATAAAAATTGCAAAATCACCTTTTGTTGCCAAAACGTAAACAATACTTTTTAAACTAAACAGTCAAATCACAAAATCATAATTTCATATTTTTTCCGTCAAAATCATAAAATCACATTTCCCAAAAAATGTAAAAATATGTTTTCCTGTCAAAACAAGAAAACTACATTTTCTACGAAAAATGGAAAATTGCACTTTTCCACCAAAGATCAATATTTCACGTCAAACAGTGTTTTCCCTTCAAAATTTGAAAATTGTATTTTTTGTCAAAATCATAAAACCACGTTTTTCCATCATAACCATAAAATCGTGTTTCCAACTAAAACTAAACAACACAATTTCCTGTCAAAACCGAATAATCATGTTTATTAATTCATAATTATATAATAATCTGTATGACTTACAGATGGTGATTTATTATTATTTTTTAAATTATATATTAGTAAATCTAAATATTTAGTAAGGGTATCAACAATTTTAATCGTTTTAATTAATGTGAAAGTTTGAGTGCCAAAAATGAGTTCACAAATAAAAATATAATATTATAGACTAGGTTCCCGTGCTCATGCACGAATATAAAATTTATAAAATATATATTAGAAAATAAAAATATTCTAATTCTATTTAATTGTTTTGTAGTTTATAGGTATTATTTAATTTAGATTATAATTTAATTACTTTGTAGTTTATATATATGATTTAATTTAAATAGTATTATATTATTTTA
>OVBX01007356.1:0-10191 GCA_900406325.1 Erucastrum elatum
TAACCAGGGTCACATGCTTTGAGACGTTGCCTTGCATCTTTTTGTACTCAGGGTAGTTGTCTACAAATCTGGCCATGTCCTCTGTAAAACCAAGGCATTCACAGATTATGATTGTCACTAGCACCCAAAGCTGGACGTCTCTGCACGAGTATAGTTTAAGACTAGCGATATTTTTGTACCTACTGTCTGGATATTTTGGTTACTCTTAGCCACCTGCTGAAAGTCATCTACCATTCGCTTGATGTTCATTCCAATATCCCCAAAATTTTCGTACATGTTAGATTTGAAGAATGCATCTTGTTCTGATGATAAAACCACCTCCTGCCAGGAAAGGAGACTTATTAACTAGCTGGAAAGTTTTCAACTAATAAAATACGGTAATGGAGAGAACTCACAACTTGCTGATCTTTTGGAAGACTTCCAATGGCTCTCAAGTCTACTTTATTATCTTGAAGTCCTATGAGTTCGTGCACCATTGCCTACAAAAAGATCTCGTCAATGAGCAAGGCTTGTTCTGTACAACATCTGGAGGCAGATCTTATATACTAGAGAGTAGCACAATAGTAGCATTTTCAGTCAAGTTAACCTGATATGTCCACTGATTCAGCAATGGGGTAACTGGGTCATCTCTTCTGTCAATCACAAGTAGCAACGGAGAGCTTTCAGTGCGTCTGAAGTCAAAAAGACCGCTCTCTTGCTGATACATTAATTTCTGAAACATAAAAGTGTTATTCAAATGAATACAGGATACACAGAATTTCCAGACTAAGCAAAAGCTGGAGACGAAGAAATAACATATAGTGAGCTAGTTTCGCAATTTCACTTACAGCTGTTTCCTGTGCAATCCTTTTGGCAGTATCAGAGGTCCTCTGGTATCTGATGACAGGTCTACGTTTCAACGCCAGAAACACAGCCGCAATTCCATCAACAACCCGATCGGAGTAGCGCTGCAAACCAGAGGGATCGACAACTGCTGGGAGCATATATAGGTGGTTTGATGCCATATTCAATGTGAAATGATATGGATCACCAGCAACAAAGTCTGCATAAAACTCCTGCAACATATAAACCGAAACGACTATATTAAACAAGCCAGTACGCCGAGTTTACTAAGCAATACAAGTTTGTAAATCAGAAAACTTGAGAAAAGCAGGGAAGCTAACACTAAACTCCACAACAATAACATTTTTATCACAAATTAAGCGACTTTTTAGAGACGTTGTGAATATACTGGTCCAATAATACGCTACGAAACATTCTTTTAGCATCAGTCTCCCATTCAAAACAATAACATTTTTTTTTTTGTCACAAACTAAGTAACTTCTTAGAGACAGTGTGCGTATACTGATCCAATAATAAACTAAGAAACATTCTTTTGGCATCAGTCTCCTATTAAAAACATCATGGAGGAAGAAGCAAAGCCAAAGCAACGTGAACTTGTTGAACAACCTCTTCCTCAAAATGAACTATGTTAAATACGTCACTACAACGTCGAGTTTACAAGTTTGAAAATCAGAANCAACGTCGAGTTTACAAGTTTGAAAATCAGAAAAACCTATAAACTCCACAACAACTATGGCATATTTTTTCAAAAATAAAAAGCCAAGCAACCATTTAAGAGACATTAAGCTTAAACTGATCCAATAATAACGCTAGAAAATTCTCTTAGCATCAGTCTCCTCCCATTCAAAACAGCATGGAGCAAGAAGCAAGCCAAAGCAAGGAATCTACCTGAACTTGTTGCACAACCTCCTGCTCATCAGAATCAGCCAAAATATGAATCTGAGTATCCTTCAACAAGTTGGAGAAAACTGAAAAAGATTCATAAATCATCAGTGAACAACGACAAACATTACTTGCTCTAAAGATTTAATGATCACTTGAGTCATACACAAGTGGTATTCTCCAAATCTAGGATTCGCGAGCTGGTACCGAAGCTTCTGAACATTCTCCGACGTCGGACGGACGAAATAAACAGCTTTCAGATGCGACATCGATTCGCTCGACGCCGAGATCGAATCGATCATCTCCACGAGGAAAACCTCTTTCTGAAGCAGCTCCGATTGCGAATACACGATGCTTACATTGCTAACCTATACGATTCGAACAACTGTAAAAATCAAATCCCTAATCGGAAGAAGGAATTAGTGGTGGTTGTTATCGGGAGTTTTTTTTCCTACCGTTTCGGAGTCGAGTATGAGAACCTTCATGCCGGAGATATCCTGAAGCATCCGGTTGATGTAATCGCGCACGGATGTTACGAGCACCATCGTGGATTCCACCGCAACGATCGGATCTACGGCGACTGATCTGTTTTCCTTAGCAAATCAAGTTACCGAGACGAAGAAATGAGTTTTTTTTTTTTTTTGCAGAAAGATCCCTCATGTATCGGAGATTTCCTATTTATCAACATTAATTTGAGTTTTTAAGTTGTGAAACCCATTTCTTTTGGGTAGATGACGCAGACTCAGCGAAGCGACGTTACAGGCGTCACTGCGTCTTTTATAAAGCCCACTAAATATTAGGCTTATTGGGCTTGAAGGATATCAACGATAGCGGCCCGCTAAACTAAATAAATTTTCCCCGCCATCTCTACCTATATATATCTGGCTGTGATTGAAAAACCTAAATTGAATTCGCAGCTTCGCCAAAAAAAACCCCCAAATTAGAAGAAACTGAAAAAAAAAAATGTCCGATTCTGTAGACACCCCTCCACAGAATTCTGAGAATATGGAGTTTGATTTGGATGATGCTGATGGGTCACTTCGTTTTTACATTCTTGACGCTTACGAGGAGGCTTTTGGCGCGAGTATGGGCACAGTATATCTGTTTGGGAAGGTGAGAGAGAGTCTGTTAGGAATATTTTCACTCATTTTAGTTAATGCAGAGATTAATTTCGGCTACTTATTTTTTTAAGGTTAAAATGGGAGATACGTACAAGAGTTGCTGTGTGGTAGTTAAGAACATCCAGAGATGTGTTTACGCTATACCAAATGGTTCCATATTTCCATCTCATCAACTTTTTATGCTNGAACTTTTTATGCTCGAGCAAGAGGTGAAAGACTCGAGACTTTCTCCTGAATCCTTCCGGGTCAAGTTACATGTGAGTTTTTGTCAACCTATGCTAATTAATACGAAGCAAAATATCATCTATTATATAACCTTTTGTCTTGTCAGGAAATGGCATCAAAACTGAAGAATGAAATTTCTCAGCAACTGTTACGACTCAACGTTTCGAATTATAGCATGGCACTTGTCAAGGTTTGGTTGGGTGCTTTTACTTAAAACTTTTCATGTATTTTATTTTTGACTGACTCTCTATTCTGCTCTGGATATCAGAGAAGCTATGCATTTGAGAGGCCCGATGTGACCCCTGGCGAGCAGTATGTTTTGAAGATAAACTATCCATTTAAGGTGCATTTTTAGTTTAAAATTGTCTATTTGTTTTTTGTTTTGTTAATCTCAATAACATCTCTGTCATCATTATAGGATCCTGCTCTTCCACAAGACCTTAAAGGGGAGTCTTTTTGCGCTGTGCTCGGCTCTCACACCAGGTTTTAGTTTTTTTACCTTTCCATGTTATGATATATACTTGAATGGTTAATTTTTGCATTAACTGGTTCTTCGTTATGTATGTATCTCAATTTAGCACGATGTTCNAAGGGGAGTCTTTTTGCGCTGTGCTCGGCTCTCACACCAGGTTTTAGTTTTTTTACCTTTCCCTGTTCTGATATATACTTGAATGGTTAATTTTTGCATTAACTGGTTCTTAGTTAACTATGTTTGTATGTCAATTTAGCACGATGCTGTTTTCTCTGAAGCTTATTAGGTTAATTTTACATTGCAGTGCTTTGGAGCTTTTTATCCTTAAAAGGAAGATCATGGGACCTTCTTGGCTGAAAATTTCAAACTTCTCTACCAGATTACCCTCTCAACGAGTAAAAGCCTCTTACAATAGTACAATGAATCATCATCTTTGCTAGTTCTGTTTATCTCTAATAATGAGGACTTGACTACTTGTGCAGGTGAGCTGGTGCAAGTTTGAGGTTACTGTTGAATCTCCGAAGGCTATTACTGTTTTAGTCTCGGAGGAAAAAGTGGTTCATCCTCCTGCTGTCGTCACAGCTATAAATTTAAAGACTCTAGTCAATGAAAAGCAAAACATCAGCGAAATTGTTTCGGCCTCTCTTCTCTGTTTTCACAACGCCAAGGTTTGTTGTACAACAATCTCTAAATATGAATATGACATTACCNTAGTCTCGGAGGAAAAAGTGGTTCATCCTCCTGCTGTCGTCACAGCTATAAATTTAAAGACTATAGTCAATGAAAAGCAAAACATCAGCGAGATTGTTTCGGCCTCTGTTCTCTGTTTTCACAACGCCAAGGTTTGTTGTACAACAATCTCTAAATATGAATATGACATTACCATTCACAAAGTAGTTATTTTTGTAACCATGTGTATTGTGTGTTTAAGCTGGTTAGTGAAATGTTTTTTTTCTTGCTCAAATGACACTCTCTTTATCTTGACATTTTATGTTTCCTTTGGTCTTTTCAGATTGACGTTCCAATGGCAGGTCCAGAAAGAAAGAGATCTGGTGTTCTGAGTCATTTCACTGTTGTTAGGAATCCTGAAGGAACCAGCTACCCAATTGGTTGGAAGAAAGAAGTGGCTGACAGAAATTCAAAGAAGGGCTGCAGTGTTTTAAGTTTTGAAAACAGGTATTCTGTTGTTGTGTACCCAGGCTGGTCCTATTATTTGCTTACATCCAACATTTTTTTATTTTACTGCAGTGAAAGAGCTTTGCTGAACCGATTGTTTCTGGAGCTGAACAAATTGGATAGTGATGTTCTTGTGGGACATAATATATCAAGGTTTGATCTGGATGTCCTTCTCCAAAGAGCCCAGGCAAAGCAACTCATCCTTTTTTTTTTACCATCTAAAAATATGGCTGTGTCTTTTAATTTTTTTCTGCTCGTTTTATAAGGGCTGGTCTTCTCCTTTTGTGTAGGCTTGCAAAGTTTTGAGTAGCATGTGGTCCAAAATAGGGCGTCTCAAACGCTCGTTCATGCCTAAGCTTAAAGGGAACAACAACAACAACAACAACAAGTCCGGAGCTACACCAGGGCTCATGTCTTGCATTGCTGGAAGACTGTTATGTGATACAGATCTATGTTCTCAAGACTTGTTGAAGCAGCTGGTATATATGATGTTTTCAACTCTTACAAGCAGTATGAGAAGCTTAATTAGTCCCTCCCTCACCTATAAGCTTCTTCTGGTTGCAGGTCAGTTATTCGTTAACAGACCTTTCAAAGACACAGCTGAACCATGACAGGAAACAGATATCGCCTAATGATATTCCCAAAATGTTTCAGTCATCTAAGACACTTGTGGAACTTGTAAGTTACTTTCATTAGTGTCATCTACTCATGTCTGTGTTTATGCATTTGAGCTGAACCTTTTGGTTTTCTTGGGTTTTAGATTGAATGTGGGGAGACAGATGCATGGTTATCAATGGAGCTCATGTTTCATCTAAGTGTTCTTCCTCTCACTCTCCAGCTTACTAACATAAGTGGCAATCTCTGGGGGAAAACTCTTCAAGTAGTGGCTCCNTTAGATTGAATGTGGGGAGACAGATGCATGGTTATCAATGGAGCTCATGTTTCATCTAAGTGTTCTTCCTCTAACTCTCCAGCTTACTAACATAAGTGGCAATCTCTGGGGGAAAACTCTTCAAGTAGTGGCTCCTCTTCTAGCTCTCTCTATCCTCAAACGTTAGTGCATTCTGATTTTTTTTTCTCTATTCGTTACCAGGGATCCACGGCGCAAAGAATCGAATACTACTTACTACATACATTCTACTCGAGAAAGTACATCCTCCCAGACAAAATTTCGCAAAGTATGAAGGATACTATAAAGTNCTCAAACGTTAGTGCATTCTGATTTTTCTTTTTCTCTATTCGTTACCAGGGATCCAGGGCGCAAAGAATCGAATACTACTTACTACATACATTCTACTCGAGAAAGTACATCCTCCCAGACAAAATTTCGCAAAGTATGAAGGATACTATAAAGTCATCATCAAAAAGAAGAATCAGTAGCCATGGTCCAGAGGATGAATTGGATGCTGACTTGGCTTTGGAGAATGATACGTCTAAGGGAAAGAAGGGTTCACCAGGCTACGCTGGTGGACTGGTCTTGGAGCCAAAGAAAGGCTTATACGACAAATATGTGTTGCTTCTTGACTTCAATAGTCTCTACCCGTCTATTATACAGGTTTAATTAGCAGACTCTGTTTTCTCTCTGTTTCTCAAGCCTTGGATTTGCTGATTTTACACACAAACGGTGCATATGATTGATTTTCAGGAATATAATATATGTTTCACGACTGTGCCACGATCAGAAGACGGTGTTCCTCGTTTACCTTCGAGTCAGACACCTGGAATCCTTCCAAAGGTATGTATTATTAGTTGATTGCTGCATTCTCTAGTTCAATTCTAAATCTGTAGCTCTTTCTTTGTTTTAGTTGATGGAACATTTGGTGAGTATAAGGAAACGTGTGAAACAAAAGATGAAGAAGGAAACAGGTGTCAAGTACTGGGAGCTTGACATTCGGCAGCAGGCATTAAAACTCACAGCCAATAGGTTTTGTGTTTTTATTATGTTTTTTTTAGCTTCTTCTGCTTGGCAATTTTGATATTATTAATGTTTTTATTCTAAAACGCTCAGCATGTATGGATGTCTGGGGTCCTCTGATTCAAGATTCTACGCTAAGCCTTTAGCAGAACTCATAACTCTGCAGGGAAGGGAGATACTGCAAAGAACCGTAGATCTTGTACAGACACATTTAAACCTAGAGGTATAAATGCATTTCAGTAGAGAGGAAATAATGCTAATGTGTCAACATGTTGGGGATTTTTGAACATGTTGCTTTTATACGCAGGTGATTTATGGTGACACAGATTCAATCATGATTCACACTGGACTAGATGATATGGAAGAGGTCAAAACCATCATAACAAAAGTCATCCAAGAGGTAGTAGGTTTGATAATAGATTTTATCTCCAGCTTTTCACCCTTAATAACGTAGCTATATATATATGTGATTAAACCCATATTCATTTTTGATGTTTACTACAACTTTAATGTAGAATTGCTTATTGGAGCAAATTGTAGACAAATTACACTGTTAAAATTAGGTCTCACCTTGTCTCTTTTTAATATTATAGGTGAATAAGAGGTACAGATGTCTGAAAATTGAATGTGATGACATATATAAGAAAATGCTTCTTCTAAGGAAAAAGAAGTATGCTGCCGTCAAGTTGCAGTTCAAGGACGGGAAGATTTGTGAGGTAAAAATATTTTAAATCTGCCTTTTATTTTTATTTTTCTAGAAAATATTAAACGCATTGGTCAATGCAAGGAAATTGAAAGAAAAGGTGTGGATATGGTTCGTCGAGACTGGAGCTTACTCTCCAAGGAAATTGGAGATTTATGCTTGTCTAAGATCTTTAATGGAGGGTGCGTATGTTCTAAAACATTCACTCAACAGAATATTACTTACTTTTTTACTCTCTCTCATGCAAACAAACATACAATCATCTTTTCAGGTCGTGTGAGGATGTTGTTGAAGCAATTCATAACGAACTTGTAAAGATAAAGGAGGAAATGAGAAATGGGGAAGTTGCACTTGAGAAGTATGTGATCACCAAGGCATTGACTAAGTCACCAGAAGCTTATCCAGATTCCAGAAGCCAACCACACGTTCAAGTAACTATGAGAGGCACACATTATTTCTCAGTACTGGACTTTTTTCACATCTTCACTAAAACTTTTGAGTGTTTTGCTTCTCCACTCAGGTCGCACTCAGAATGAGGCAACGTGGTTTTAAAGAAGGTTACAATGCCAAGGATACTGTACCTTATATAATCTGCTATGAACAGGTTCCCAAACCACAAGACCAGCTTTAATATATTATGATCCCATATCCAATATCGTCTAACTTCCTTGTGTTGCAGGGTAATGCTAGTAGCTCAGTCAGCTCAGCAGGGATTGCGAAACGCGCTAGGCATCCTGATGAGGTGAAGCCAGACGGTGACAGCAGATGGTTGGTCGACATAGATTACTACTTGGCTCAGCAGATTCATCCCGTGGTGTCTCGTCTATGCGCAGAGATTCAGGGCACAAGTCCTCAGAGGTTAGCCGAGTGTTTAGGACTTGAACCATCAAAGGTACAAAAAAAAAAACAAATTTTCATTTAAAACCCAAATCTCCAACAGTGATTAGATGATCTAGAAAATTTGTTTTTTTTTATATATAGTATCGAAGCAACGATGCTACAACGGGCAGTGATACTTCTGCTGAAGAAAGGTAATGAATGCTGTCTTTGTTAATTTTCTGTTACGCCTCCTAATAANACAAATTTTCATTTAAAACCCAAATCTCCAATAGTGATTAGATGATCTAGAAAATTTGTTTTTTTTTTATATATAGTATCGAAGCAACGATGCTACAACGGGCAGTGATCCTTCTGCTGAAGAAAGGTAATGAATGCTGTCTTTGTTAATTTTCTGTTACGCCTCCTAATAATATATTAATATATGTACAAAAAAAAACGCAGATATAAAAGCTGTGAGCCGTTAACACTAACATGCCCCAGCTGCTCTGCTTCTTTCAACTGTCCATCTATTACTAGTTCAGTTTGCGCTGCTTCGATCAGTAATAAATCTGAAACAGAGGAATCTGATTCTTCTACGTTCTGGCTTAGACTTGACTGCTCGAAATGCACGGGAAGAATATCCCGGGCGATGATAGCCAATCAGGTAGGTAGGCAATGATTTTTTTTTTAAAAAGAATTCAAATATTCTAACACATCTCATGATTTTTTCTTAGGTGAAAAGGCAGATTGATGGGTTCGTGTCAATGTACTACAAAGGCACAATGATGGTGAAGAATATATAGAACCTTGCCTCGTTTAATTCTTAAACACCAGTCGTTAACTAAAGTCAACAGGCTTATGAAGCTTTTTTTTCTCTTGCTTTCAACAGTGTGACGATGAGTCTTGTAAGCACACTACTCGCAGCCCCAGCTTTCGTCTGCTCGGTGACAGGGAACGGGGAACAGTTTGCCAAAACTATCCTAACTGTGATGGAACCCTCAAAAGAAAGGTATGTATATGCGCCCTTGACTCGTCCACTTGATAAGAAGAACTCTTTTATCTTTCTGTTGCTTCATTGAACAACTTTTTTTTATTCCAAGCCCTCGTCTTATTTACACAGTACACTGAAGCAGACCTGTACAAGCAGCTGTCATACTTTTGCCACATCTTAGACACACAATGCTCTTTGGAAAAGGTTTTTTGTTTCAATTTTTTTTTATCACAATCAATTTGTGTTTTCTAGATCACTAATAACCCCTGTCTGGCATTTCAAAAAAAAATGCAGATGGATGTTGGTGTGAGAATTCAAGTAGAGAAAGCAATGACGAAGATAAAACCTGTGGTTGAGTCATCAGCGTCAATAGCTCGGAGTATCCGAGACCGGTGTGATTACGGATGGGTGCAACTCACAGACATAGCCATTTGAATAGTTCTAATAATTAATCTCATCTCATGTAACTAAAATTTATATCATCTTCTGACATCATGATTAAGTTTTTCGTTCTGTCCAAAAGTTTTATTAGCGTAACTTTGAAATATAGCAAATGATAGAACTAAAAAACAGTTCTTACTTTGAAAAATCTCAATATTACATTGTTTCTTAAGAAATCGAAATAGATATAAAATTAGATGAATTAATAATATATAAAATCATTAAAGTAAAATTAACTTGACACACATACTAAAATTTTGGAAACTAACATAAAAATAAAACTAAAAAATATAAATGATACTTTTAACTTATTATTTTTAAAATATTAATATTCCATTTTTTTGTTGAAAATAAACAGAACCAATGGAAAATAAAATAAACTTAGGAAAAATCATTTAATGTAATTAAATTGATATCTATATTAAATATTTTGAAAATAAACATCGAATTTAACATATAAAAACGAAAATTTAAATTTTTGCTATATTAATTTTGGACATATAGGATTTTCAAGTTTAAGTTGTATGATATTGTCTATTCATAACATTTACGTAAAATATCAAAGCACCAAAATATAACATCATAAATTAGCATATTATATAT
>OVBX01007357.1:0-10925 GCA_900406325.1 Erucastrum elatum
CTGATAAGTGTAGGAGATCATGTAAAGATCCTTTGCTGTGGTATTCATAGACCAGGAGATGCTGTCCATGCTCAGCACAGTAACCAACAAGCTTTGTCACATTTGGATGATCCAAAACCGCCATTTTCGATACTATTTCGGTGAAATCATCAGTCATGCTATGTGGAAGAGCAGACGAATCAATCTTCTTCACAGCAAGAACCTATAAAGAAAAAAAAAACATTATGACATGTTTCATCAAGAAAAAAGATATTAGGATTACATAAAATAAAATGTAATATTAATACCTTTCCATTGTTAAACTCAGCTCTGTATACTCTACCAAAAGTCCCTTCTCCAAGAAGGTTATCAACACTGAAACTGGCAGTGGCAATCTGAAGATCAGCAACTGAGTAGACTCTCACATTAGAGGGAACAGCCACGGTGGATTTCTTGACAACAATAGGCTTTCTAGTCAAATCCTCATCATCATCAAATGATCTATCAGCTGGTGGAGGCCGGAGATTAATAGACAAGGAAGTATCAAGTTTCTTTGTCTCAACTGATGAAGAACTCTGAATAGAATTGTTTTCTGCAAACATATGGAAGAACTTTGTTTACTTCTTAAAACTCTCAATATATGCATATGTAAAGTGAGATACCGTGGAAGTCGCTTGGAGGAAGAGTGAAAGGCTGGTTATCTGTTTTCTCAATGTCCATAGAAGATGATCTCTTTGATCTTCTTCTTCTTTTGACCAAGAAGAAAGCCACCAGAGCTGTGACTACTAGTAATGAAATGATTATCCCTGCTATAGCACCAGCTCCAATTCCTGATTTCTTGGAATCTCCATCGCTGGTGGAATCACGGTTTGATCCTCCTCCGGATTTATGGCTCGGTGAGCGATGGATTGGAGGTGTACCAGGTGGTGGTGGAGGTGCAGGTCCATTATTGAACGAGTTGCCATCTTTTCTGTTTGCAAGAACAAATAAAAGTCAAGAGATTGTTAAAAGGAAAATAAAAAGAGTAAATGTGTGTGAAATAAGAACTTACATTAAATTAATGCCCTTTAAGGTGCTGGGGATCCAGCCAGTGAAATCATTGTTTGCAATGTTCCTAAGGAACATTTAGCAAGAACCAACTTTAGTGGGTGTCTTAGAAAGACATGTAGTGAGGTTAGGTTTACTCACAGTGTCTCAAGAGGAAGACCGGCTAAGACATTGAGTGTTCCTGAGAACTGATTGTTCTGAAGGTATCTGTCAAGTTAAAATCCAAACCTGTTTAGTACCTAAGAGACACTGTCAGTTACTTTTGAATATCTATTGAACCTTACAGTGACTTTAAACTTGTAAGAGAGGTGAAAGTTCCTGGTAGTGACAAAGTGAAAGAGTTGAAAGACAAGTCCCTGAAACACATGAACTTTTTGTCAATACAAAGACTAGAACTTGAGAGAACAATCTGAATCTTTACTCAAAGATCTTACATGGTTGTAAGAGAGGTGAGCTTGGAGAAGTCTACAGATATTTGCCCCTTAAGCTGGTTGTGAGCAAGATTACTGATTGTTTTTTGCAAAATACAAAACATTAGTACTCACATCTTTTATGGGAGATGTGTCTAGAGAGATGTAAATCACTTACAGATACTTAAGTGATGCCATATTGGAAATGGAGTATTGAACAGCTCCAGTGAATTGGTTATTTGCAAGATTCCTGAAACACATAGGATTATTACGAACTGGAAAACACGGATATTAAATTATCAAATATCAAAAAGAAAAAAAAAAGATCAATGAAACTTACAATCGTTGCAGATTTTGAGGAAGCTGATATGGTAAATCACCTCCAAGATTGTTATTGCTTAGATCACTGCAAGTTCACATCAAAGATTATTACAAAAAGAAAAAGTACTACNTACCTACCAACAGTATATTGCATTTGGTAGATTTAATCTTACAGCTCTGTAAGAGAAGTCAATTTATCAAGCATGAATCCAAGCGTTCCAGAGAGCTCAAGACCTGATAACTTTCTGCAAATGTAGATAGATATTAACAAATTAACAATGATTTTAAAAATTTCAAAACAATAATTGAAGATTACTAACATTTGAGTAACTCGTGATCCGGAGCAAGTAACGCCTTTCCAATTCTGACCACAAGGATCACCAGCTGATGCAGTCCATTGTGTTAACTGTACTGGTGAATGCATACTTGTGAACAACATGTTCAATGCTGAAGCTGCAAGAAGTTTTTGTAATCATAAGAACACAATCTAATCATTTAAATCAAAAGTTTATTACTTTCTAATACAGAACAATCTTGTTAAGGATCAATTGAGATTAGAAAACACACGGAGAGAGAAGAAAAAGGTTCAAGATTTGACCCAGCAAAACTAGAATTTGAGATTTGGGTGAAGAATAATAGAAAAAAGATTGAGACTTTGAGAAACCCATTAAGAAGAGGAAGAAGAAACTTACTGTCTGATGCATCTGTGGCTCCATGGATGAATCTCAGCTCGAACCCTATAATGCAGACTGCAAACAGAGCAGCCACCACCACCCGATTCTCCATCATCATCTCTTTCCCTGTCTCTCTATCTCTCTCTCTCCAGATGCCAACACTCTATATTCTTATGACCAAACAAGTAAAGAAACTTTTGTGTGTTTGTGTTTATTTTCCTAAATTAATTTATGGAAAGTAGATTTTGTTGAATGTGATTTTAGTACTGTTTCTTCAGCTCTGTCACAGTCAAAACGAATTTTTTTACAGAGTAAAGCTGTCAAGCACGATTTAGCCAATAAGAATCCAAAAGTCACATATTCGGCGCATTTTGTTTGATTGTTTTCTGTATATTTCATTAATCGTTTTTTAATGTCAAATAAAAGTTATACTAATTCGTTTTATATTCTTGGATTTCAATAATAGGACCGTTGGTTAGAGTATTATTTTCCTTTCAATTTAAAATTATTCAGCGAGAAACATTGTAAAAGCTGTTTTTGTTGGTGTACATGACATGATTATGGTCATCTGACCATTATATATATAGATTAATTAATAATTGTGTCGCCTGTAATGTACATTTCCTAACATACGCGCTTATGGAGGTTGTATTTTTAGTTTGTGTCGAATTTTGAATTTATTCAACACAGAAAAGATACTAATAATAATGATAAGCGTACAATAAGACATGAGTGTTTTTGTCCCAATCCGAAGTTTCTGCCATAACCTGAATCGAAAAAATCAAAATCTGATCTGAACCGTTAGTAAAAATCTGAAGAAATTTTAAAACTTGGTACTTTGATGTTTAGATACAACCTGAATTGAATCAAAATCGAAAATAGGATTTGAAAATATCCAAAATTAGTTAAATAAGTTAATATTTTTTATATATGTTAAAGTAATTTAGATTTTTTAGAATATTTTAACCTCTTGTAGTTTGTAGTATTTTTTATTTTGAATATTTTTGGTTATTTTAGATAGTTTAATTAGTTTAAATCATAATTGTGAATAATTGATATATTTAAAATATTTTTGTTAATGTTTTATTTTTAAAGATATTTTTAGACGATTTCAAATATTTGTTATTATCTAATACAAACCGAACTCAGAAGAAACTAAATCGAATCTGAATCCGAATTAAATATATGAGTGTAATCTCAAAATTTCGAAAATCTGAATCAACCAAACCTAATTTAACTGAACTGAATCCAACAGATCGCGGAATGCTTATGCCGTATATAATATACAATGGGACCAATCTAAAAACCACTAGGAAGGTTGGATATGGTTGGGTCTTACATTGTCCCATTATTGCGTGTGCTAAATCAATTTATTGGTGCTCATCTACATTTTTTTTGTAAACAGGTTTTCATCTACATTAGATAAAGTGAAAGTTTGAGAGAGATAAAAAAGGTTCTCAAAACAGAACTGTAAGAATTTCTTGAAATACTTTGAAGAACATATGTCCATATATCTTACTCATTTGTACACTACAAAAACAAAATCTTATACCAGAAAAGAAAATTTGTGTAATAAATAAATTATATAAAAATATTAATATTCAGTGTTATTTGTAAATTTGACTTCATTATATTTTTTCGCTTAAAATAAAATTTAAAGTAAAAATGTTTCGATCCAACTCTATATCTTATTATAAAGTAAAAATGGATTTACTCGAATAATTTATTTATTTTCTTATTTGTCGTTTTATTTTCACTTTTGAAAAGTATAATTGAAATGAATTTAAATTTATTGTTGAGCTATTCGATTTTCTTAACTGAATTATTCAATTTGAAAAAAATACAAAATGGTACACCATCGTTCTTTCTTACTGCTGAGGAGGTCGTGAACCAAATCCTCGTAGTTCATCTGAAATGCTAATTATTGCATAGTAATTTATGTCTATCAGTTATGGTATATGGGTTGCAAGTTGTAGAAACTGATACTTTATGGAATAAACACATTCGCTGAACATCTCATCATGTGTATTTAGCTTTCTTGAGTTATTTAAATTATTAACTTTTATTCAGTTGATCTTCTTCAATATAGAATTGCCACTGAAGGTTTTTATCAGGTTGGTCAATGCATTCAATTAAAGTGTATGGGAAACTTCTCGTTGGTTCTATTTCGGGCAGGTCAATCTTAACTTAACTTGAACTGTCAAGCAAGCTAGTGCCAGCTAGAACCAAGTCAGAATGACAATGACATAAATTTTGTCTTTTTTTTAACAATAAGTCTAGCTGCTGATTTATTACTAGAATTACAGGTTATATCTGTGATTGGTTTATTATTTATATAATTATATAAATAATCTATGGAAGTATTGGCTAAATTGATTTCATTAGAATGTACAATACAAGTATTTATACCGTATACATTAGGTATTCTAGGTATTAATCAAAGACTAATCTACCCTTCTATACTTATTCTCTACACACTCCCTCAAGATGGAGGGAGTTGAATCACTCCAATCTTGGATATAAGTTCTTGGAATCGTGCTCGAGCCAATGGTTTAGTCAAGGCGTCCGCCAGCTGATCTCTTGTCGATACATGTGTTACACGAAGGGCGCCAGACTGAACATTGTTACGGACGAAGTGAAAATCAAGAGCCAAGTGTTTCATCCGTGAATGGAAGACAGGATTGGCACTGAGGTATGTTGCACCGACGTTATCGCAGTAGATAGTTGGTATGGAGGGTTGTTGAATTCCGAGTTCATGAAGAAGCGATGAGACCCAAGAAAGCTCAGCTGCAGTGTTAGCAACAGATCTGTACTCAGCTTCAGTCGAGGAGCGCGCCACTCCAGTTTGTTTCTTCGAAGACCAAGCGATTGGTGTAGTACCAAGGTAAACAATATATGCATTAGTGGACACGAAATCATCAGTATCACCAGCCCAGTCCGCGTCCGAGAAAGCATGAAGATGAAGTGGGGATTGTTTACCGATGTAGATTCCATGTGATAGAGAACCGGCCAGGTAACGCAGTATGCGCTTCGCCGCTTGCCAGTGTAAGTCCGTGGGGCGCTGCATAAACTGGGAGAGGCGATTGACACTGTACGCAATGTCTGGTCTCGTATAAGTCAAATATTGAAGACTTCCAATAAGCATCATGTAGTCTTTAGGATCATCAAGAGGCGTGCCACTGAGCAGAGAGAGCTTTGGCGTCGTGGCTTGTGGCGTCGCAACCGGCTTGGCATCAAGCATCTGCATCTTTGCAAGGAGATCCAGAATGTATTTTCTCCGCATCAGGTGCATACCAGTTGTTGTGCGCGTGACCTCAATACCCAAAAAATAGTGTAAGTCCGACGGTTCTTTCAAGGAGAAGCGGGAAGAGAGGACTGCAATACATGCATTGACTAAGGTGGAGCTGCTGCCTGTGATTATAATGTCGTCAACATAGACAAGGATGTATAGGATATGAGGATCGGAGATGTAAATGAAGACGGACGTGTCTGCATATGAGTTGTGACATCCCATTTGACACAAGTAGGTCTTGAGTTCCTGATACCACGCCCGCGGAGCTTGTTTAAGACCATACAAAGCTTTCTTTAAGCGACAGACATGGTGTGGGCGGTCTTTATCGACGAATCCCAGAGGTTGTGAAACATACACTTCATCTGATAGAGACCCTTGCAAAAACGCATTGTTGACGTCAAGTTGTTTAACTGGCCAAGCTCGTGTGACTGCAAGGTGCAAGACAAGGCGAATGGTGACTGACTTGACAACAGGACTAAAGGTCTCAGCGTAGTCAACTCCATACTGTTGTGTATAGCCACGAGCTACCCATCGAGATTTATACCTGTCAATCACACCATTAGCCAGATATTTAATCGTATGAATCCATCGAGAATCTATAACATGTTGATGCGGTGCTGGTGGAACCAGCTCAAAAGTATGATTAGCGATTTGTGCATCATACTCAGCACTCATGGAACGTCTCCAATTCTCATCTCGCATAGCCTGGTTCAGGGTAGTGGGTATTTGCGGTGTAGTTGTTTTGGCTAAGAGGGTGAGCTTTTTGGTAGTTTCGTGGATATTGTTTTTAGCACGAGTACGCATCGGGTGGACATTTTGGTTTTGAGGTTGCAGTGAGGGAAGTGGTTGGGTAGGTTCATTTTGGGTTGTGGTTTCTGGTTCTGGGTGAGATGTTTGAGGGTTAGGAATACCTGTGTTACCTGTCGGTGCAGACTCAGTCGATGTAGCCGAGGAACTCTCTGCAGCTCCACTTTCAGTCTGTTGTTCTGCAGGGGCAGAACTCTGTGACAACGCTTGTTGCGTCGTCGGATGGTGAGGATCTTGGCTCGGGGGAGGCAACGGCGACGAGTGTACCAGTGGCGGGGAACGAACAGGTATTACTGTAGGCGGAGAGAAGAAGGGTGGAGGTTGGTCGGGAATATCGGTTTGCACCGTAGGAGGGTTCATGAACGGAAACTCGGACTCAATGAAAGTGACATGTCTTGAGGTGTAAATACGTCCAGTAGGAGTATGAAGACATAAATAAGCACTCTGCGTCAACGAGTATCCAATGAAGACACATTTAAGAGAGCGAGACTCGAGCTTATTTGGTGCGTACGGTCGCAGCCACGGGAAGCAAGCACACCCAAATACGCGAAGCTTTAGATAATTAGGAGACTTGTTGAAGAGCTTGGCGTATGGGGACTGCTGATGGAGTACCGAGGAGGGTTGACGATTAATGAGATAAACAGCAACGGCAAATGCGTAGGTCCAATACTCAACTGGCATGGCGGCTTGATGGAGCAAGGTGAGGCCAGTTTCAACCACATGTCTATGTTTCCGCTCGGCTATGCCATTATGCTCCGGTGTATGTGGTGGTGAGGTGAAGTGAGAAATGCCATTGGTAGCTAAGAAGTGACGCATCGCAATGAACTCGCCGCCATTATCGGAGTAGAGGTTGCGAATGGGTTTATCAAAGTGTTTCTCAACAATATGTTTGAAAAGGGTAAAGGTTTCAAGCACTTGGGATTTTTTCTTTAGTGGGTATAGCCAGGTGTAACGGGTGAAATGATCCACAAAGATGAGGTAATATTTGTATTGATCAACAGAAAGTATGGGAGAGGTCCAGACATCTGTGTAAATGTATTCAAGAGGATGGGAAGAAGAGATAGTGTTTGAATGAAAATGAAGCTTATGACTTTTATTAATATGGCAATGGGAACATGGTAATAGTTTTTGAGAAGAATCAGAAACAGGTAAAGAAAAATGAGAAACAATAGTTTGCAAAGAAGATAAAGATGGGTGTCCCAAGCGTGAGTGCCAATAAGTAAAAGATGTTTTTGGGGAGGGTGAAGCAAAGAGGCTGATGGTGTTGTGGGAGGTTACTGGCCACTCGTACAACTCGTCCTTAGTTTTGCCTTGGAGCAACCGGACCCCCGTGCTGAGATCCTTCACCTGAAAGTGGGCAGGAAAGAATTAAACGGACACATTGTTAGAGTTGCACAAACGATAAACAGATATGAGGTTCTTTTGTAAGTTGGGTACGTAAAACACATCATTCAAAGATAAAGAACGAGATGGGGTGGGTAAGGAAGTGAAACCAGTATGCGAGATAGGAATTGTTGAACCATCGGCTATGGTGATCTCTTCTCCTCCGGTGTATGGCTGGTGGAGAGACAAGTTGTTGAGGTCTGTAGTGAGGTGATGAGTTGCACCACTGTCCATGATCCAGTTGTTTGGATTGTAAGCCTGCGTCATCGCCATGTTAGCTTGCGGCTGCCAGGAGGTGAGTGACGGATTGTAGCGTGCGCCTGAGTTTTGCGAAGTAGCTGGGGCTTGCATCTGAGGGCACCTCCGTGCACTGTGACCATAGGTGCCACACAGCTGACAACGTCCCTGATATCCCCGAGGAGACGGTTCCGAGCGTGAACCAAACTGTTGCTGTTGCTGCCATGTCTGCCGATTGTTGTTGTTGTTGTGTCCACGATTCTGGTTGTTGTTGCGCGGGTTGGTGGTGTTTGAGGACGGACGGAATTGAGCAGCGTTCGCCGTAATTGGTGGAGGAATGGAGACGGAAGTCTTGGTCTGAAGCTTAACCTCATGATTGAGGAGCTTCTCATGTATCTCCGTGAGAGAGGGAGGAGCTTCTCTGCTCTCAATCTGATCCACAATCTGCTTATACTCATCAGGGAGACCTTCGAGCACAAACTCAACTTGATCCTCGATATCATAAGGCTTGCCAAGCAAGGCAAGTTGATCAAAGCGAGTGGTGAGTCCTTGAACATAGGCATCGATAGACATCGTACCCTTTTTCCAATTCTTCACCTGCTGTCGGAGCTGTAGGATATGAGCCCTACTCGGCTTAGCATACGTAGCTGTTAACGTCTCCCAAATCTGCAACGAAGTTGTCGTCGTGGAGAGGATGGGTTGAATCGTAACCGTGATGGTTCCGAGGAGAGAGCTGTAAATCAACCTGTCTTGTCTCTTCCAGAAGGTGTAGGCGGGGTTGGTGGTGGTGTTTCCATCCACCGTGACAGTAGGAGCAGGCTGAACGGTGGAGCCGTCAATATAACCCACGAGATCGTATCCGTCTAGCAACGCGTGGACCTGTCGGCTCCACATCAAGAAGTTCGATGCGGTGAGTTTCGTGACATTATTCATGTTCACGTGGAGGAGATTCTGAGAATCAGGAACAATGGTAGTCGCACTGGAGTGAGTATGAGACGCCATGGAAGCTGGTATGGTGAAGGAAAAAATTGAGGAAGAAGAAGATCAGAAGGGGAGAGGAGGGTTTAGTTTAGCGGCCTAAAAAATTGAGATCCCTTAGGAAAGGAGCTCTGATACCATATGGAAGTATTGGCTAAATTGATTTCATTAGAATGTACAATACAAGTATTTATACCGTATACATTAGGTATTCTAGGTATTAATCAAAGACTAATCTACCCTTCTATACTTATTCTCTACATAATCTTCATGCACATTCATGTTCAGTATTTTTTTTTTGTTTTATTCAAAGTCGGCGTTCTGTGATTGCGAGACGCTCGATAGATGGTTTCATCGTCTGCGATGTTTGGTGACAGATCTTCGCCTTTGTTTGGACATCTGTGACTGACTGACTGGTGATGTTTGGAAATCGGATGGACACTGGTGTTCAATCGGAGATGGAAAGTTTTAGCTTTCCTATTCTTCTTTTCATGATGTACATCTTCTTCTGCTTTGATCTTTGTTGACGTATTTAGTTTTATCTGTAATTTAGAAATTTTCGTTTTATGATACATCGAATTTTGTACTTGTCAAAAGCCCAATTTGGGATAACTTTAATATATAGCTACTTTTTAAAAAATGACATGGAACTATGGAAGGTTTTTTTTTTTTTGATTTGAACTATGGAAGGTTATGTGGAAAACATTTACCAAAAAATGTCAAGGAAAATAAAACTGTAGGTTGTTTCACAATAAACCCCACAACAACTTCTCCCCATATGACGGTGGTTTTTTAAAAAAGAATTCTCTTTTGACCATCATAAACTAATTATTACTTTTGCACTTGTATAAGAGATTAAACTAGTTACGACTGATGTGCTGTCGTTTTTTGTCCAGCCAAGACATACGGCGTGTTATTTGGATAATAATTTTGTTTGGCCCTTATCCAAATAATATGGATGACCTAAGAGCATCTCCAATGTACATCTCTATATTTTCTTCTAAAATAGAGATCTCTATTATAGAGGTGAATTTGCTCCAATGTATGCCTCTATAATAGAGTTCCTCTATTTTAGAGGAAAATATAGAGGAATCTCACTTTTTGCTTCTATATATAGAGGTGAAAATAGCAAATCTCTATATTTTCCCCTATAAATAGAAGAACTTTATTATAGAGGCATACATTGGAGCAAATCTACCTCTATAATAGAGTTTTTCTATTTTAGAGAAAAATATAGAGATAGAAATAGAGGTGGATTGGAGATGGTCTAACCTGTGTTAATTGGTACGTCAATTTGGAAAGATGTTAAATTGATGATAACAAATCCGCTACATTATAAAACAGTAAATGTGTTACAGTATGTTCTAAGTATATTTCTTCTTTTGTCAAGTTCAAATAAATCTTATTTTATTTGGTTTGAAATTTATTCTTAGTCATGTTAAGCTGTTTCTTAAGAAACTAACAGCAAAAAGTCACGACACGATATGTTTGGAATTTTGTATACTTTGCTGTTTTAGTTAGTTAGAGATTTCATTGATTTTATGGTTGCTGATTTTTTTTTTTAATTTTTAATTGCTGAATCTAACCTGCAATCAATTAATTTTATAAATTATTTTTAATATTATGTTTCTATGATTTTAATATTTATAAAATATATTTTAAACTTATGGTAATAGTTTTATTAATCCGTAGATGTAGCTGTTTTGCAGATGTAGCTGGTTTGATATATATACCTATGTTATTTTGTTTATATTATCAATGTATTATTTTCTATTTCTCAGTAATGCAAAAAGCTGT
>OVBX01007359.1:0-10924 GCA_900406325.1 Erucastrum elatum
TAGAGTGGTGGTAAAAGTGAAAAGTGGTACCAAACAAAGTGTAGATATGAAATTTTCCCATAAAAGTAAAATTAATTCATTTATTAGTTTACGGTTCACCCGCGGTTCACCTACGGTTGACCCGGTGACCCAGTGACCCGGTAAGTCGTCCGGTTCAGTGTCCGGGTCGGATTTAAAAACACTGGTTTTCGCTATTTAATAATGGGATGGCAGCGTTTTATTCATTTTTTTACTGCTGGTTAATAATCGTTATGAATGAATGTGTGAAAATATGGTTTGGTTGGATAATAAAACATTAGCCGTTAAAAAAAGTGGATAATAAACACCATTTTTCATTAATGGATGGTAAATTTTTTATTCTATCGAGTAATGGATGGTAAATTTAATTGTCATATTTGCTAAATCTTCGTTGCTGTAGCTGCTAATTAAGATTCTAGGGGTTTACCTAAGAAAAAAAGAGGTAAAAATAAAATAAAATAAATTTCCCTCCATTTAATTTTTTTTCATTTCCCTCTCCTGTCCATCATTTTTGCTCCCATCATTTTTTTTGGCTTCGACACCTTCCGAATTTTTAGGGTTCTGAATTTTATTTGATTCCTTATCTGTTCCTTTGAACTAAAATTTCGTCTCGTCTCGTCGAGCTCTTGGAGTCTCTGGGTATGTATGTCGACGGATTCTGAACTTTTTTTCCCCCTTATTCTAGGGTTTATAGTTTCTCCCAGTTGCTCGCCTCGTTTTGATCGGAACTTACACATGCATTTGATCTCTCCCGTCGATTTGCTAAAAAAAATATAGCTAGCTTCTCTCTGGAGATGTAGAGCTTTGCTGATCGCAAGAGTGATTTCGCTGTTTCTGGGGTAGACGAATCGCCCGTACGATTTCGTTTCTCCCCTTAGTATCGAGTCGTGTTCATAGCTATTCGATCAAT
Organism: Erucastrum elatum; assembly: GCA_900406325.1. NCBI lineage: Eukaryota > Viridiplantae > Streptophyta > Magnoliopsida > Brassicales > Brassicaceae > Erucastrum > Erucastrum elatum. The sequence goes on from OVBX01007359.1 coordinate 929, forward strand.
TGCAAATTCCATCTAAGATTTATTCAGTGTTAGGTTTGATTTTGATCGTTTTTGCTTTTCAATGGGGCTTGGCTTGATGAATCTCATCTTAGTTATCTCTTGTTTTCAGGTTTTGCAGGCTTAAATCCTCTCACTCTCCACACTCTCAACACTATCTGAATCATATATGCGTTGAAGGATGTGTGCATTGTTCACAATTCTTGTCTCTGAAGTGGTAAGCACTGAGTAAAAGTCTTGCTTACACTGAGTCTTAGAGTGATTAGGAACCGATAGATTAATTGAATTTGGACTTGCTTTGATGAATCTCATCTAAGTTATCTCTTTGTTTTCGAGTTTTTGCAGGCTTAAATCCTCTCAGTCTCCATAATCTCAACCATATGCGATGAAGGATGTGTGCATTGTTCTCAATTCTTGTCTCTGAAGTGGTAAGCACTGAGTAGAATTTTGCTTACACCACTGAGTTTTAGAGCGATTAGGAACCGATTGGTTTATAACAATGTCAGTGAAACTGTATTTGTGTAATGCAGGGACTCTAGTATTTTCGTCTCCTTTACTATCCTTAGCTGATTTCGAGAGGTTTTTAGCTGCGATGGATTGCAACAAAGAAGAGGCTACAAGGGCGAGAATCTTAGCAGAGGAAAAGATGAGGGCTAGTGATTTCGCTGGAGCTCATAAACTGATCATGAAGGCTCAGAGACTCTTCCCCGAACTGGAAGACATACAGAAGATGATAACCGTGTGTGATGTGCATTCTTCTGCTGATAAGAAAATCAAAGGGCTTGATGATTGGTATGGTATCCTTCAGGTTCAGCCTTCTGATGATTTCGACATAATCAAGAAGCAATATAGAAAGCTTTGCCTGCTTCTCCATCCGGACAAGAACGAGTTCCCTGGTGCTGAAGCTGCTTTCAAGTTGGTTGCGGAAGCAAACAGATGGCTCTCTGATCAGATCAAACGGTCTCAGTATGATGTCAGATACAGATCTCATTCACTGCTTGCTAGCAGGCAGTCGAATGCAAGCTCTCGTTTCAACTCTTCATCTGCAAATGCTGCGGCAATGAATGTTGCAAGTGGATTAACGTTTTGGACGTGTTGCAGAAACTGTGGCCACAGGTATAAATACTTGAGAGTTTATATGAACCAACTTATGCACTGTTCCGCTTGCCGGAAATCTTACACTGCCTGCAACATTGGGTCTGATGAGGTGCCGTTTAGTAGTTCAACCGCTGATGCAAATCAGGAGATGCATAATACATCTCGGCAGCATCCTTGTACAGGCGCAGAATCAGGAAATTCATCAGCTGCGAAGACTAAGAATGGGGCAGTCGGAAAGAAACTCAAGAAGAGGAATCAGAAAAAACAGAAAAGAGAGGCTGGTGACAAGAAACCCAAGAAAGACGAGGGTTGTACAGAGAGTGAGGTTGAAGGAGGAAGACCCCAGAAAGGTGAGACAGTTGCAAACAATTCAATGGAGGTACCTAAACCTGATGTATTAAAGCCGCAGCCTGAAGTAAAAGAACCAGAGACTACTTCAGTGAGTGAGATGAATGAGAATGGGACAGTCAGAGGGAAACTCAAGAAGAGGAATCAGAAAAAACAGAAAAGAGAAGCTGGTGACAAGAAACCAAGGAAAGATGAGGGTTGTACAGAGAGTGAAGCTGAAGGAGGAAGACTCCAGAAAGGTGAGACAGTTGCAAATAATTCAGTGGAAGTACCTAAACCTGATGTATTGAAGCCGCAGCCTGAAGTAAAAGAACCTGAGATGAATAAGAATGAGGCAGTCGGAGGGAAACTCAGCAAGAGGGATCAGGAATCTCAGAAACAAGGTGCTGGTGACAGAAACCCCGAGAAAGACCTTGAAGGAGCAGGACCCAAGAAAGGTGCTGAAATACCAAAACCTGATATACGGAAGCCTCAGCCTGAAGTAAAAGAACCGCAGACTAGTGCTCTAAAGTCAATGCCTGATATCTCAGCTCCAGAGATGAATCAGACAGCCAAGAAGAAGAGAAAAGCTGTTGATGAATCCTCTACAAGTTTTGAAGATGATGGCTCTGATGCTGCTGTGGATGTAACAAACACGGATGAATCTTGTAAGAGGACGTTCTCAGGGAGGAAGCCGCAGGTTTCTTATGCAGAGAGGGGAGGCAATGGCGATTCTGTAATCCCGCCGACAAAGAAGACAAAATCAGGTTGTGAATTTGAGTCTGATTTAAATACAGAGGAAGCGGATGAGGATGAGACGTCACCTGCACTTGCTGATTCAGGTGTTTTATCTGCTTCTTCACATGCTTATAAAGGAAAAGTCAAGAAAAGTGCAAATTCTGGAAAGAAAAACATCGTGTCAGCCAAAAGCAAAGAAAGTGAAGGTTCTGATCACAATGGAGAAGACACAGCTTTGTCGAGCAAGATGGGTGGAGTTGAAAACGGATACAAAGCTAATGAAAATGGTAATACGCTGGACATACCTGATCCAGAATTTAAGGTGTTTGAAGATGAACGTAAACCAGAAAATTTTGCAGTCAATCAAGTGTGGTCTACCTGTGATTCTAGAGATGGTATGCCACGGAGATATGCTCGGGTAACGAAAGTGCTGGCTTTGGATTTCAAGCTGCGAATCACCTATCTAAAGCCTGTTCAGGAAAAGAATGAAGATAGTATTCCAGTTGCATGGGGAAAGTTCAAAAATGGAGAAACAGTGGAAGTCGAGGACCGCTCAATTTTTTCCGGGCAGATGCTTAACTCGATCTGCAACAGGATTGTTTCTATATATCCAAGGAAAGGAGAAATTTGGGCTATGTTCAGGGATTGGGATGAGGAATCGAACACTCCAGAAAACCATGAATTGCCGCCATATAAGTATGACTTCGTGGAAATTGTGAACGATTTTAAGAAAGAAGCAGGTATTGGAGGGGCCTATTTGGGAAAAGTCAAAGGGTTTGTTTCCATATATCAGCGGGAGGCGAAGAATAGAGTGTGTCAGAGTCAGTTTACTCCAGAAGAGATGCTTAGATTCTCTCACAAAGTTCCAGCAGTCAAAATGACTGGAATGGAGAAAGAAGGTGTTCCAGCTGGCTCATATGAACTGGACCCGACTGCACTGCCAAAAGATGTGTCTCAGGTTGAAGCGGTGAATATGGAGATGGATAGTGAGACAATGAACTGGAAAGCTGATAGCCCTGATCCTGAAGCTCTGGAGAATGGAATGAAGGCCAGGCCTGTTGTTCCAGAGATCGTTCCATCTCCTCCAAGGAAACGTCAAAAATCTGACGATATTGGCGGATGCAGTAACCGTGATAAGGTTTGTTCAACATCTGTGTCAATTGGGGAAGTCGAAGGCGAAGCCAGCAGAACCAGTGATTCTTCTTCTTGTCAAGTTGATAAAAAGAGCACACCGAGCGAGTCCAGCAAGAGTGGGGGGGCGTCAGATGCCTTCAAACTGCGAAAATCTCCTCGTCTTCAAACAGCTTCAAGTCAACAAATAGAGGAGAAGAGAAGTGCTAAACAAGGAGATAAGATGAATACCCCAAAGACAACTGATGACGGTCTCGTGGCTGTTTCTTTGGGAATAAACAAATCGTCCAAAGGCATACAGCAACCGGTAGAAAGTCAGGTAGGAGAAGGCTCGAAGAAAAGAGGACGCAATGGTGAATCTAAGCAGAATGATTTGCCAGCTCAGTTGGATGGTTCTACTAAGAAGCCCCTTGAGTCAACTCCTGCGTCATCAAGCTGCAAAACGCCGCAAAGAAATGCCTTCGACTTCAAGAACGAGAGATCTGCAGACAAATTCCGACGTGATCAGATATGGGCTACTTATAGCGATGACAAGGGATTGCCTACAGATTACGTGAAGATCAAGAAAGTGGAAACCCAGCCTGAACTCGTGTTACACGTGGTCCATATGGAGCTTTGTGAACCATCGAACCGCTCTGTGTCATGTGGGGAGTTCAAAATGGAAACTGGGAAACCCCAAATCCTTCCTCTAGCGAGGTTCTCACATCGGGTCAAACCTTTTGACGGTAGGAATAAGATAGTCAAAGTATACCCGAGGAAAGGTGACGTGTGGGCTCTCCGTAAGAACTGTGATAGCACCAAAGAAGAGCATGATGTTGTAGAAGTGGTGGAAGGTTACTGTGAAGGGAAGAACATAAAGGTGATGGCTCTGACTACTAAAGGCTTCAGTTCTGTATACACAAGGAGGCATGGGTCAAATGTGTGTTCGTTAGAGATTCCAAAGGAGGAAATGAGTAGGTTTTCTCATCAGATTCCAGCTGTCAAACAGGAGAAGAGAGCAACACGAGTAGCTGAAGGAGGATACTGGGAGCTTGACCCTGCAGCAATACCACCTCGCACCACCACCACCATAGTCATAGACTGATAACAGATATGCAAGTATGCATTCGGTTTCTTATATCAAATATTATGTGTAGGAAGTGTTATTTCAGTAAGTGAAGGTTAAAAGTTTGGTGATTGTCAAAGAAGAGTATCAGATTATAGTACTGCCTTTTGTTGGGGTTAGCTTATGAGTAATGACTTGTTTTGCAGACTCTGTTTCTCTGTTAGTATTGTCTTATCTCTTTCTCTGTGCAGCAGATAAATCTATCAGTTTAGCAGAATCGACTGTTTATAACAACCTCATAGATCTGTTCCTTGCTCTTTCTACTAAGTTTTTCAAACGCTCAAACATGTAGAGTTAAAGATAAACAATGACTAAAGCCACCCAAAGCTTGAAAGTAGTTAACTAACTGAACATAACTAACTATTCCGACTTCGGTTTTGGTTTGTAAGAAGTATGTGGTCTTGACGATAAAGGGAAAACAATCTCAGAAACGTTCTGGAAACTTCCTCTATCATACATATTCCGTTTCACTATAGCTTGAGCTTTGGCCTCTGCTTCATCATCACGGTCATGGGCAGATGATCTTCCACAAAGCCCAAAGCATTTGCGCTTCTTCCGTTCACAATATGGTGTTCCAGCCTTGAGCGCTGCAGTACTTGCCTTTGCTTCATTGAGCTTCTTCCTCCAGCTTATGTACTCTCTCCATTTAAATGTCTATCCAAAAACACACAAACCCACAAAACTGTTATTTTAGCTGGAGAAAAATGATATGATATAATATAACTCGGAGATGGGTGAATCTTTTGTTACAAACCTCGTTAGTAGTTGTGTTGGTTAAGCAGAGGTTTAAGTGGTAAGCAAAGAAGCCTGCTAGGAGGAGAGAAACAATGGCGAGAAACACCATCACAAGTATTTGGGTGTTGTATGTACCAGCCAGCCACTGTTTCCAAAGATATTGACAAATTTGATACACACTATTAGACTTTCACATATGAGCAACTACAGAGAGGTTAGTTAATTAGTTAGTTAGCTTGCCTGTAAAACTCGAGGAGCTAAGTTGCGGAAAGAATTCTCTACGCCGTAATAGACTGCAGAAAAGAGAATATGAAAGACAAGATTAGGAACCAAAAGGGACAACAAAGAGGGCATGTTTTGATATCTACCTGTCAAGACATGCACAACACGGAGCTCTTTAACTCGCCCAGCAAGAATAAACCCAATGGCTATTGCTCCGTACAAGCAAAGAAGAAAATGCCTACAAAATCACTAAAGAACCACTTTAGTTAACAAAGAAACGATGAGGAGACAACAAGACAAGATGGAAGCTTCCAAGTAATTAATTATTCAAAGAATGAAAGCTTACCAAAAGAGGAAAGCCATGAAATATCTAGTATTCCTTTCACCAATGCAGTTATTCTGAGAAACCGGTAGAAAGTATGTTGATATGAAATGTAGTGGAATATAAAAGAGATGGTACAACAAGTACTACAAACCATCCAGCCACAGTGATGGTCAAAACGAGCTACACAGCGGTTGCATACGCTGCAATGCTTGGATCTAGCAGGCCTGAGCAACCACAAGAATAGTATAAACTTACCACAAAATCACATACGTTCTTTAAATAACTTTACCAAAGAATGTCGTCGATGCAACTCACTTTGGGATTCTACAAGTAGAACATTCTTTCTCAGAGTAAATGATCTCATCATAAGGGTAAGCAGAAATGTACTGTGAAACATTGGCAGCGTTCACTGTACCTGGATCAGAAAAGCTAGTTAATAAGAAAAGTATGACACCGACAACAACAGCCACAAAGCTCGTGTACCTACATACAAGGATACAAAGCAGATTCAACATATAAATTCTAAACTTGAAAATTCTCAAAAAGTAAAAAAAGAAGGAATATATCAATCTTACTTGTGAACATTGCCAATATAGTATCCAGGTATATAGATGAAGGAAGACTTTGCAATCACAAAGTAGACTGATCCGATAATGGCTATGTATATGATCTTCAAAAACAAAACAATGTTAATCACAGCACAGGTAATCATTCAGATTCACTAACTAAACCACTCAAGATCCTCTGTAACATCAAATAGCTACAAATTCATCTGCTCCTTAAAACAATAATAAACGAAGAAGGAAAGATTACAAACTTGCAATATGGGATTAGGACGGTGGCAACAGAACTGCTCAACCGTTAAGACAGCGTCCGTACCCTTGGAACCAAACACCATTCCCACAAACCTCCTTGCAAACAAACAAACCCACCCCCAAAAAAACAGAGCAACCATCAGAAAAAACTCTAAATTAAAACAAAGATCAAACTTTTGAGTATAAATGGAAGAATGTTCAATGAGGTGAGTAGAAGAAAGAAAGAGTTACAGTAAGTAGTCATAGGCTCCGCGAGTGAGGAAGTAGTGAATCCATCGGAAAGGCGTGCCTTTGAAGATTGGCCATTGACCACAGAGGAAAGAGATGATCAACGCCAACGTCATCACTCCGTGAACTACCAATAGCCACTGTACCGCCATTGTCGTCTCCTCTGAGAAACCCTCCTCTGATCGTCTGAAAAAGTCCAACTCTTTTCCTCCTTCTCTATCTCTCTCTCTCATTGTTTCAGAACATTAGGGGCTGATTTGCAAATTAAGCAAAGTACAAGGGTATAAACGCAATACTTATGTAGTTATATGGTGGCAAACATTTTACTCGTTACATATTAAAAGCATGTGGTTTTAGCAAACACGAGACCAACAAGAACATAAACTTGATGAAACATAGTAGTGCACTGTTGTTGGATCATTACAATATGTTTTAACAAAAACAAACTAAAGCATAAAGACATCCATCAGACTTGCACTATACTCAAACAAGGACTACTACGCCCTAAGCCCACCTCTTCTTTAACCTTCAAACCTTCAAGATAATCCCTAGGAATAGCAGCAGGGTCCAGCTCAAAAGATCCAGCAGGGACACCTTCCTTCTCATCTCCCTTCAGCTCAAAAGACGGGACTCTATGCGAGAACCTAAGCATCTCATCAGCTCCTATCATCGTCTGGAGAACTTTCTTCTGCTCAGTGAATCCGTACACCGAAGTGAACCCTTCCACTCTCCCTAGATAAGCCACTCCTATGCCAAGATCACTGTCAAACTCAGACACGACTTGTACGAAGTCGTAGCTGTACGGACGCTTTTGCTGCTTCCAGTTGCTGTCACTGTTCCAGTCTCTGAAGAGAGCCCATGTCTCACCTTTCCTCGGGTTTATGGTGATTGTATTCTTCTTCCTGTTGCCTCCTGTTGTTGTTCTGACGTGATCCATCATCAAATGAGAGAACATCAAGTGGGTTCTTGTGGTTTTGTCTCCATATTTGAATTCACCACAAGCGATGGGGACTGGTTTATGTTTATGGCTTTCGTCTGCGGTTTGTATTGGTTCAAGCCATGTCACTTGAACTCTCTGCTGATGTTGCAAAATTCTCATGATCCGAGCGTAGTACCGAGGCATGTGGTCTGAAGGATCATAGAGAGCCCATACTTGACCCACGGAGAAAGAGCTCATTGTGTTGTTGAAGTTGTTGAAGTCTGCGTCAAGGCAGTTGTATGGCTCAGGCTCCTCCTCCTCATCATCTATGCATTCAACTTCTCTTCCATCAAGATCAGTACTTGTGTTCCTCCTCCCATACAGCTCACAATCCAAATCTGTGTCATTGTGGCTGTGTTCTCTAGTGAGTTTGTGTCTTTTTCCAGTGTGAATGAGAAGAGTATCTTCATCTCTCTGATCATTCTCAGCAAACAATGATGACTCGGATTCATCCCTCCATCTCGTCCTTCTCTTAGTTTGTTTTGATCGCTCCTCAAACTCTTTCTCCTTACCTTTAAGCTCTTCCTCTCTTTCTTCAAGCTCCTTCTGAAGAGACCTCATCTTGACTTCAATCTCTTTGAACTGTTCTTCCCTCTTCTTCAGCTCACTAGACTTCTCCTTGATGGTTTCATCAACCAAGCTTTGCTCTCTCTCCCTTGCATCAAGCTCACTCATTATCTCTTCAACTTTCTTCTCCTTGAGCTCAAGCTCCTCCCTCTTCACTTCAACATCTCTGGCTTTGAGTTGAAACTCATCTTCCCTCTTCTCAAGCTCATCAGATCTCTCTTGAACGTTCTCATCAAGCGACTTAAGCACCTTCTCCTTCTCTTCAAGTTTATCTGTCCTGACTTGAACCTCTCTTTGTTTCTCCTTAATCTTAGCAACCACTTCTCTGCTCTGCATCTCGAGAACAAGCGTCAACAACTCTGCTTCCAAAGACAGTTTAAAATCAGAATCCTTTTCTCTCTCCTGCAGCTCTAGGGTTTGTTTCCTTACAGATTCCTCCATCATCTCCTTGAAATTTTTCACCTGATTCGAGAGATATAGTATCCCAGTAGCTGTCTCTGTAACCTCACTCAAGAACCCTTCCCCTAAATCCTCCTCATCCCACCTAAGTTTAGCAAGTCCCCATCAAACAACAAAACGACAAGGAACTAAGATATCAACACAGACTCAAACACATTATTCCTCTATTGTCCTAACGGTACGAAGACTTACAGAACATCAGAATCTTCGGTTAGCAAAGGCACTGGCTCCATGGTGATCTCGATTACTTTCGTTCTCTGTTGAAACTATGAAAAAAGATCGAAACTTTGACTGTGACCAGGGAAGAAGAAAAGCTAAAAATCGAAACTTTGACTGTCACCAAGGAAGAAGAGAAGAAGAGATAAGGTTTGATGAGAGAAAGGAGTTTCCTTTAGGTGTTACTGAGTGAGAGAGAGAGAGAGAGAGAGAGAGAGAAGAGAAGAAAGGCAGAGTCTTTACTTGAAATGGGAGGGAGGAAGAGAAAGCAGCAGAGACCTTTCTTATTTCGTGCAATTTTTTGAATTTAAGACCGTTGGATCAAACTAAGAGAATCTCGTCCGTTGGATTGTGAATACAAAACATGACGTAAGATTTGCTTTTGACTGGCAATGTTGTACGTATTTTCGTTGATTCTAGCCGTTGGATTGTGTTCTTACAGTTTATTAAGAATTATTATATATCTCATTGTAGTTCAAATTGTGCTTCTAAGAAATTAATTCAAAGTTTGAAAATAGATGTGTAAGACTAATGATTAAACCAAACCGATCATACAAAAAACCAGTGTGGAAACATAATGTTTGTTGTCGATTGAAATGGTTAAGAACACCTTTCACTCACATATTCAGTTTCACAATAGCTTCGGCTTTGGCCTCTGATTCATCATCATCATGGGCAGATGATCTTCTACAAAGCCCAAAGCATTTGCGTTTCTTTCACTTCACTCTCTCCATTTAAATAAATGTCTACAAAGAAACAAACAAACCCACAATTAAAACTGTTATTTTAGCGGGAGAAAGATGATATGGATATACTGTATATAACTCGGAGAGTCATGAATTTTATTTTACAAACCTCGTTACTAGTTGTGTTGGTTAAGCAGAGGTACTTTAAGTGGTAAACAAAGAAACCAGCGAGGAGGAGAGAAACAATGGCTAGAAACACCATCGAGTTTTGCACACTTGACTCGAAACTTAAAGTCAAACACAAATTTAACCTATGATTTTTTTTGAAATTGTGTTTGACCTATTCACCCCAGAAGTTCACAATATTC
>OVBX01007360.1:0-10924 GCA_900406325.1 Erucastrum elatum
TGTTCACCCATTTTGAAAAAGATACAAATGAAAAAAAAAATATATATATATATATATATATTAATAATGAAATATTAGATACAAAATAACTTGGAAATAAATAATGTAAATGTTTTAAAGACTCGAAAATGATTGAATATATTTTTAAGACCAAAATAAGTTGAATAATTTTTGATANTGAGTTCCCGTGCGATATCGCACGGATTCCTTACCTAGTTATTATAGAAGCGATGAAATAATGAACAATACCGGTTATTTAGCTTCCTTAAAAATGCACAAAGACTTTCCTAGATTTACAGTTTAGACCACCCAAACAGAACTAGTCAACCAACCAGTTGCCTTCGATTTGCGATCCCCGAGTGGTTCTTGTAACAAAGTACAAATTATGGGATAGTTTTGTAAAGTACAAAGAAAATGGGGGTAACTACTGAAAGGAAAGAAACTTGAATCTCCAAATAAATGGTAATACAGTACACAGCTCCAAGAAGGAGCGATCTATTAGAGTTTATTTTGGGATTAATTCTCTTAGACCTCTTTGATTCTTCTTCTGTCGACAAGGAATCTATGAGTGTTTTTACAAATGTCTCGGTCCAATCTCGAAGCTTTCATTCTATTTGGACCAGAGGTTCTGTTTCAGACAATGCTGGGTTGACTTTTGAATCGTACCACTTTATCTACCGAATTGTTTGTATGAACAGTAGTTGAGTTTCTTCTAATCCATTGTATTTTACCATTACATTTGCATAAATGAGCTGGGCATGCGCAAGTATGTAAATTTTTACCATTACATTTTACATACTGTATAAAATGTATTGAATGTCTTAACAAAAACATTTTGATAGATTCTTCAATCTATATCATTCTGTGTCATGAAATGTTACCCCTTAAAGAGAAGTAGCTGTGCAAGAAGCAAGAACTCAAAATGCAAAACAAAAAAAAAACATGAGAAAAGCCAAGGGCGCTTCGTTTCTTCTCGTAGGAAAATAGTCAAAAGGAGAGAAACAGCAAGAATTTCTGGAGGGTAAATCCTCAAAGAAAAGGTACAATGGCGAATGAGTAAGTAGAGAAAGAATCACGGTTTCATGGGTGTTTTAGAGATGATCACAGATGGCTTTTGTGAATTCTGTTGTGGTTGAGGTGCCTCCGAGATCAGCGGTTCTATACTTTCCCTCGGCTATAGTGTTGATGATGACGCTGTGGATTTGCTCTGCTTGTTTGTTGAGCTTCAGATGCCGGAACATCATCACTCCACTCAGAAGCAAAGCTGTCGGGTTGGCCAAGTTAACACCAAAGAAGAGCAAAACATTTAGATCATAAGCTAAGATTTGAATCAGCATTAGGCTGATAATATCTAAGCTCATCGTGCCGAGTAGACTCGTTCACCATAATCACTCCATTCGTTCACCATATTCCACAATAGGAACTAGACATTGATCCAGTCTACATTGAAACTCTAAGCATCTAAATATTCTACAAGATGAATAATCTTTTTTCTAAGAAGCAGCTTAGAATGATTATAACATCTGAGAATGATGTTGCTTCGAGGACTAACCTTTCCAGCAATATCTGGTGCAGAGCCGTGCACAGCATCAGCAAGGGCAATATATACCATCCTCCCCGATATTACAACGGCATCAAAACATAATCAGAGCTTAATAAAAATTGCCTCATTGTCTATGCGGGTTAAGAAAATTATTTTGTGAGATGAATAAACAAACGTTACCTTGGAGTCAGTCCTAGTCCCCCAACTAGTCCAGCACACAAATCGCTGATGATATCTCCATAGAGATTTCGCATCACCAAGACATCAAAAAGTGCTGGGTTCTTTACAAGCTGCCAAATTAAGAAATATTAATCACATACTCTACAGAACAACTCAAGTACAAGTTGCCAGGAAGCGTAACTCTGATCAAATGGTTAGGACAGACCATGCTGTAGCTTACCATCATACAGCAATTGTCTATAACAACCTTCTTGTATTCTATCTCAAGATACTTCTCAGCTACCTCATCACAACACTGAAAACACAGGAAACAAATGATTGTCTTGCTCCATAACAAAGTCTTAAAAAAGAGAAGTCAACAAGAGACTAGAAACAAAAATAAGTCTAAAATAAGCAAGACCTGAAGGAAAAGACCATCAGTTTTCTGCATAATGTTGGCTTTATGAATCGCAGAAACTTTCTTCCTCTCGTGAGTCTTGGCATAGAGAAAATCATACTCCGCAACTCTCATACTCGCCTTACATGTAATAATCTTAATACTTTCCTCCACACCCTTGACAACCTAGCAAACCAAAACGACAAATCATCAGCAACGTACTTAAATATTTTGCTAGTAGAACAAACTAGCCACCAAGTATTAATTATTTAGCTAAACAAAACATCAACCATAGTAAAATGCCAAGAGAAGAACACAAAGACTAGCCCCATGGGACATGCACACACACTTTCTAATCAATACACTTCTTTTGGAGTTCTAGCAGCACCAATCACCCCATCGAATTCAGTAACATTTTTATTATTAACGTGACCATTTCACTGCAAATGTTTTTTTGGTATCATTCCGATGTGAATGTTATCAACTGTTGAAACTGATTTCATTTTAAGGACATGAAAATGTATAACCGTGAGATATGTGTAACCATCTTAAAGCATGTCAATTGTGTTTTTGATGTTTGATTTCTTTTTTCTTCTTAGTAAGCAAAAACAATTATGATCCATCTGGAAAAGTGTGACAAAGAAACCTCTGAAAATAACTCAACCTCCAAAATTACTTTTCTAGTCGTCTGATATTGATATGTTGATGTATACTTTGATTTGGTGACACATTAAGTGGTAGAAATTTGACTGATACAATTACAACCATCCAAAGTGAATGATCGGACGGACTTGTGCGACAGTATGAGTAAGTGAATGTGTGTTTACCGTTCGAATCGTCCAAAGTGAATGATAGAACCATCCTAGATTTATAAATAGCCGTTTTAAGTTTCTTTTGTTTTTTTTTGAACACTTGTTTCTTTTGTTCTTAGTCGTTAAAGTTTTATGGGACAGAATCAATACTATTAAAACAGGAACATTTCTGATTTATACCCTTAATGAAATACTACATTATTCTAAAATTACCTTTAATGATATGACTAAAAAATAAAATTCATTAATGGTATAGTAGTCTTTTGGTTTTATGGGTCTATTTTAATAGAGCCTAACTAAATGAGTTATGTTTTTATATAATCAATTTCATATCTCATAAATTTTTTAAATATCAATAACAAAAATTAAAATCTGCAATAATTTTAAAAAGTTGATATTAGAAATTGAAATTATGTAACTACACAAAGATAAGACTTAATCAAAAATATTATTGGCCATTTTATAGGTTTAGCAATATTTTATATAATTTATAATTTTTAAAATTATATAATATTCCAAGTACGAATTTCAGATACACCTGTTGTTTAACTTATTTACAAACATAAAACGGTTGTGTGACGCATTTTAAATTTCTTCATATTGTACACACTATAAAATATTTGCATAATTGTAACTTGATCATGTCACAGTTTATATAGTTAAAACGAAAAATTATCAATCTTTATATTGAAAAAACAACAAAAAAATATTCGTCCTTTCAAAGACGGATCAGAATCTAGCCCACGTTTCAAAATAAATTAGCTATGATCCAAATTTGTTAATTAATTAAATTTGTATGTTTTTATATAATCAATTTCATATTCCATAATTTTTTAATATCAATAACATAAATTAAAGTCTGCAATAATTTTAAAAGGCTGATAATAGAATTTGAATTTTGTAACTACATAAGGATAAAACTTAAACAAAAATATTATTGACCACTTTATTTATTTAGAAATATTTTATATAATTTATAATTCTTTTAAAATTATATAATAGCCCAAGTACGTTTTGGATACAACCATTGTTTAATTTATTTACAAACATAAAACGGCTGTATGATGCATTTTAAATTTCGTCATATTGTACACACTAACAAACTCGCATAATTGAAATTTAATTATGTCACAATTTATATAATTAAAACGAAGAATTATCAATATTTATATTGAAAAAACAACAAAATACATCCGTCCTTTCATAATCTAGTACATGTATAAAACCCATTGGTCTTAGTTCTTTATGAGACCAGGAAAAACGTGACTCGGTTATATCCATAGATGTGTAGGTTATATGTTACAATAAACATAAATATTTTTGTTATATTTTAATGTAATTTTCCGGCTATTAAGATACTATAGTATTTGACCAATATTCAGTAAGACTCAGACGAATTTATATGCACAAAATATGTATCAACAAATATATAATGATTATATTAATTTCATGGCCAAACCAAATGAAATATCTATCTATTGATATGCCGGGGTATGTATTATGTGTATGTTACAGTTCACCGACTCATTGAAACCAATCAACTTTTGAGATTTTTTTTGTCGGATGGAGGGAGTGACTCAAATGAAGGGAGTGACTGGGAAAGTGGCTGAAAAGACCCGGAGGTACAATTCTTGACATTCTATACCGAACAGAATAATACAAACTGTTGTATATTCACCTACAACGTTTACTAAGACGAATTGTAGTTTAATAATCAAAGACATAAAATACTACCATTGGAGAGTTGAATTGGAATATGATTGGATTTACACAATACATCTTTGTAAACATGTATATATACTATATATATATGTATATGCAATCCAAATTCTTTCGATCCCTCATTGTATTTTGACCTCTGGTCTTTTTGAAGGACCTTGATAGAAAATAAAGGTAAAAATGTGTTTCAGGAAAGGTACATAATACAGCAATAGACTTGTATATTTTTCCATCTGAATATGTTATAGAGACTGGAGGATGACAACAGAGTACATACAAAAATTACATCATAGAGATAATACAAAATGCAACAAAGATAAGCAAAGCAAATCTAAATAAGAAAGACATGAATTCTTTAATGATCAAACAAATCATGCAAATATACGAGATGATTCAAAGCCACATATGACAGTCAGCTCAGAGAAGTGACGCTTCAAAGTTGTAACAAATGAATGAAGCTCTTCTATTTGAATTCACCGTTTCAACTTCTAATTCTCCAATCACACATTACCGACTTACAACTTGGAAATTTCAGAAGCGAAATACTCAAATACATGATGGGAAGTCACAATTTAGGCTGTAAAATAACATATATAGTCCAAAATTATATTTTCTTATTAATTTATAAAGATATTAATTTATCGAGATACTACTTGAACCAAAAACTTAATTTTGGACTATGAAATTATATTAATTTATAGAGATTTTTAGTGTATATTAATTTATGGATTATTAATCTATAGAGATTCTACTGTATATATGTTTCTTGGGAAGCGGAGATGATCTTGTTCAAAACTTGTATTTATATGAGAGGATATTAAAAGTTGTGATGTTCAGAAATTTGAAAGCTATCCCGAGTACAATGAGATCAATTTTAATATTTTAAGTGATATAAATTTATGTAGTAATTAGTATGCGCATATTGCTGAGTACGTATGCGGTACTACACTGCTTACAAGTCGTTATATATTCTCAGCGTCTGTATGACCGTTTATATTGCGTTGCATTTTGTACAAACGAGACTAATCGCTCAAAAACCACGAACGGTGATCTGCATCCGAGACATCCATGGATACATTTCGATAAACTCTGGCTTAAATTATTAATTGTAAATCAAATATCCAAATGAAATTTATTCATTAAATAAAGCTACTGGATATAGACTATATATTCTTTTAGAGTTTATGTCATTCTAGGTCACTTTTTGTCTTTTAATTACAGGAGAGATCACTTGTTGCTACCGGAACACTTATTGCTGATGGAAGACTTTATTGTCCCCAAAATTGCTAACTAATAAGGGTGTCTGTTGTAATTTACCTATTAACTAAATATTTGGACTGGTTTGTGATTTCAAAATTTGAAATTGGGCTCGGTTATTTCTACTTTTTTTTGTTTTATTTTTCATTCCTTAACATTTTTACCTTTTAACACAGGTTAGGGTATTCGGTTTTACTTTCTCTTCCGTTGAGAAATAGCAGTTGCGGCGGACTAAGACGTTAAGATTGCAGCGTCGATGGCTAATCAAACGACAACCATGTCTTCAAGGGAGAAGCGAATGCGCAAGGCTAAAGGAAAGGTAGATTTTCATTCCCCTCCCTAGTAATTTGTTGAAATTTTATCCAGTCGTGGTTGGTCGGCCTTTTGCGTTCCTTGATCTCTGGTGATTGGATCCGTGTCTAATACCTTTTCCTATGTTTCTTAAGCAGCAGCAGAGGGGAGGACGGAGGCGGCGTTGACGAGAGGCTAGCCCCGAGGTTTTGTGCGACGGACCGGTACCCGTCCAAACGACACAAGCGGTTGGGAGGCAATGATGGGCAGTTGCTTGTTGATTTCGTGGGTGAAAAGCTGCCAAAGCATACAGGGTTGACGCTTAACCAACTGCTTGATGCCTAGAATGAGGCTGAGGTTAGTTTGAAACACTGGTTGTCCATATCATTTCTGTTGTTTGTGTTGTACATGTATACAACTCTTCTGGATGGTGAAGATGTACAGTTGTACGCCTATCATGTAGATGGTAGGGCGTACATATGGATAAAGGATAGTTGAACTCATGTGTTTATTTTACACTTTCCTTGTGTACATCTGTATTGGTTGAGCATGGTGGTTTAGTTAAAGGTGTTTATTAGGTTGATTTGAAGGAAATTAATTTTGTTTTTTTATCTATGATACTGTGCAGCTTATGGTGCAGCCAATGGTTGAACCTGTGGATGAAATGGATGAGGGATGAGGGGAATTCGACTGTGAGATTCAGGACAGGAGGGTTGTTTATATGTTGCGGATGCTAGGGGGGAAAATTCAAGAAAACCGATTGTTGATATTTTTGTGGATGATAGATATAAGAAGTGAGAATGAGAGAGATGGTGTTGAGGTGTGTATGGACCGACAAGCCAATAATTCAAGTTGTAAGGTTCACATTGCTCTTGAGATATATGTAGAGGAAACCGAGGAAGAGTTTAAGTCAAGGAATGAACCAGAGATGATTTTCATGTACATGTATATATAGAATTTTGGTGTACATGTAGACATCGAACTCCACTGTACATGTGGATATCAAAGTTTGGTGTACAAGTATAGATTTCTCTTCAATTTTTTCTTTGACTTTTAGAGTGTGCACTACGGCCTTTGTTAATGTTAATGTAGAGTGTACGTATTTTTTTTTGTAAAGTGTTGTACACGTGGACAATAGAAATATGTACACTATGTTTCATTTTTTTTCATTTAACTATACTCTCATTTTTGTTAGGATTAATTTCAGAAAGACATATGTACGTGTAGATGATTATGCACATGTACATTATTTTGTAAAAGAACATGAAAATTGTGTAATCATTTGTTTTGAAATCCACAAATCAGGTTGTACACATGTGCTTTAAGTGCATATAACATCCACTGTTAGAACGTTCATATGTACATTAAATTTTTAATTGTGCACTCTAGATTCTAGTATATGCAAAACACATTAAGGCACCTTGTACACCTATGAATTCTTGTACATGTGGATACTAAAATTTTGTGTACATCAATACATGTATAAAAACATGAAGTGTAGACCCTAACTGAAAAGCAATTGTGAAAATCTGCAACTTTTAGGGCCAAGTTATCAATATTCAAAAGTTAAAGAACCAATCGTGCAAAAATTATAAACTTGGTTTGGGAATGAATCCCTTTGTGCTTCCACAGATTTAATTGATCTCCGATTTGGTTCTCCAACGGGAGAGGAAGAGAGTCAGGTAGGCACGACCAAGCTTGACGAGCCAACAATTTGAAGATGCGAAGGAAGAAAAGACGCGACGGTGCGTAAATTTACGACCCGGTGGGGTGATGAAGAACTAAGAGAGGAGATTACAGTGACCGGTGGGAGATGATGATGGTTAGATGGGAGAGTTGAATCTGAGCCGTCAGAGCTAAAGGGTCATCTATGGCTGGGGTTAACTGACAGTACAATGTCTTTTCCAGATCTGAAATGTTAAATATGGACCTTTGAATCAATAGTGAGATGGACGGTGGGAAAAAATTCACCGCCTAAAGTAACTAAATAAACAAAGGGAAAAAGCTTTTGTGGTTGATATGTAACGAAAAAGGAGAACTAAGTAGTTATGATGAGATGCCAGCTAGGAAGAAAAGTGTGTTTGTAGCACTAAGTGACTGAGAGTGACATTGAAAATGATAAAAGTGACCTAGAGTGTAATTTATTCTATTCTTTTATCGACTGGACAAGTTTGTAATATTTACCATTACATTTACATACTATATTATATTGAGTGGGTTAACAAAAACATTTAGATGATTCTTCAAACATCTATATCCTTCCTGTGCAATGAAATGTTACCCCTTAGGGCAGAAGAGGTATATAGCTGTGCAAGAGCTCAAAACGTAAAACAATAAAAAAAACATGAGAAATGCCAATGGTAGTAGCTTTGTTTCTTCTCATAAGAAGATGATCAAAAGGAGAGAGATAAATAAAAACGTGAGCAAGAATATCTGGAGGGTAAATCCTCAAAGGAAAGATCCAATGGCGAATGAATAAAGTAGAGAAAAAACGAGTGCTTAGAGACGATCACAGATGGCTTTTGTGAAATCTGTTGTGGTTGAGGTACCTCCGAGATCAGCGGTTCTATACTTTCCCTCAGCTATTGTGTTGATGATGGCGCTATGAATTTGCTCTGCTTGTTTGTTGAGCTTCAGATGCCGCAACATCATCACTCCACTCAGAAGCAAAGCTGTCGGGTTCGCCAAGTTCTATACAACACCGCCAAAGAAAGAGAAATACATTTAGATCATAAGCTAAGATTTGAATCAGCATTAGTTTAGATAAAATATCTATACTCATTGTGCAGATTAGACTTGTTCGCCATAGTCCTAGTTTGGGAAGTTATTAACATTGTTCAGAAGTATTACAAGCGCGATGATCCAACACGACCTGGTTTACATTGAAACTCTAAGCATCTAAGTATTCTACAAGATGAATCATCTAAGTACATGGTTTTAGAGTAACAGTCAGGTTTGAGTTCACTTCAATTTTAAATGTGTCATACAAATTTGGAGGACTAACCTTTCCAGCAATATCTGGTGCAGAGCCGTGAACAGCTTCAGCAAGGGCAATACCATCCTCCCCAATATTACAACTGCATCAAAACATAATCAGAGCTTAATACAATTGTCTCGTTGTCTATGCTAAATAAAATATTTTGCGAGATGAAAGAACAAACATTACCTCGGAGTCAGTCCTAGCCCCCCAACTAGTCCAGCACACAAATCGCTGATGATATCTCCATAGAGATTTGGCATCACCAAGACATCGAAAAGTGCAGGGTTCTTCACAAGCTGCCATATTAAGAAACATTAATCACATACTCTACAATACAACATAAGTACAAATAGTAAGGAAAGAACAAGTTGTAGCTTACCATCATACAGCAGTTGTCAATAACAACCTTCTCGTATTCTATCTCAGGATACTTCTCAGCTACCTCATCACAGCACTGAAAGAAACAGGAAGCAAATGATTAACTTGTTACAAAACAAAGTCTGAAAAGAAGAAGAGCAGACCTGAAGGAAAAGACCATCAGTTTTCTGCATAATATTGGCTTTATGAATAGCAGAAACTTTCTTCCTTCCGTGAGTCTTAGCATAGAGAAAAGCATACTCCGCAACCCTCATACTCGCTTTACGTGTAATAATCTTAATACTTTCCACCACACCCTTAACAACCTAATAAACCAAAACAACAAAATCATCAGCAATGTTCTTAACAAGGCTACTAAATATAGACCAACCTGGTGTTCAAGCCCACTGTACTCTCCTTCAGTGTTCTCACGAATAGTAATAAGATCCACGTCATCATAACGGGTCTTATACCCGGGAAGACTATAGCAAGGCCTAACATTGGCGTACAGATTCAGCTCTTTCCTAAGAGTAAGGTTCAAGGAACGGTGACCCTTCCCAATGGGAGTAGCCATAGGTCCTTTCAAGCCAACCTTGTTATCAAGGACAGACTGAAGACTCTCCCACGTCAAGAAACTGTTAGTTCTCGGATCCACTTCGGTACTAACATAGTGCTCGTCCCATTCAATAGCCACGTCAGCAGCAGTAAACACCTGGAATCACCATAAAGAATCAAACTTTTCACCATAAAGGATCAAACTTTTTTTTTCAGAGACATCACCAGACCAAAGTGTTAAGCATCAAATCTTGTAATTTAGGAACGAAACCAGGATGGGGATGTGAGAAAGTTACCTGTTTGACGGATTCGGCGATCTCGGGACCGATCCCGTCGCCGGGGAAGAGGGTTGCTTTGATCGGAGTGGTGGAGGAGGAGAAGGCTCTGGCAGAGGAAATGAGGGAGCTGGAGGTAGACGTTGAAGTCCCGAGAAGCCGTCTCCCGAGAAATGCTGCAGCCATGTTTATCGATGAAAGGGAAGGAGAGAGGAGGAGAGACAAGAAGAGGAGACTTTAGTGCTGCGTTGAAATAGAAAAGTGAGTATTTATACTTTATTCTCTCCGGCAAGGAGAGGAGGGGACTCAGGGGAGAGAAGAGAATGTTTCTTGTAACGCCTTGTCGTTTGTGCGAAAGTCAACTTAATTTAAAACGGCAAAGAGTGAGTGTCCAAATTAGCAAACGGCATGCAGTCTCGAATCGAACAATCCGGTTCACAGAGTTTTAATAACTGGTCATCTGAATTTTAAAACGACATAAAGTAAATGTCTAAAAATAATAAACGTCATGCAGTCTCCGATTAAACCAATCCGGTTATCGAATTTTTAATAACCGGCCAGATCAAACTCCCAGCGTAC
>OVBX01007362.1:0-10920 GCA_900406325.1 Erucastrum elatum
ATAATTTGAGTTGGTATTTCAAATTGAGCTTTGTTTTGTATTTTTATTATATATATTAACAGCATTTTTATAATGGACTTAATAACTTAATCCCATTACTTTTTTACTTAATACTACTATCTTTCTTTCCAAACAAAATTAATTTTTTTAATGACTACAATCAAAGTTTCCAAACACTTTAATTTTTTTAATAGGCTATTCAAGTAACCAAACACTCCGATTTTGTACTTCTACTTTAATAATATAGATGATATATGATAACAATCTAGGATTAGGGTTTGTATAATATGAACGATTCATAAACGTACAATATATATTTGATTTATCACCAAGTTAAAATAAGAGATCACTAGATAATCAGCGTCATGTGCAGTGTAAATTTTTTAAAATATGTTGTATTTAAATATTACAATTAGAACGTATTTTATCAAGCATTTTTTAAATTTGATTTGGGATAGTTTTTTGATACCATTTGGTTCGGTTTGATTTGGTTCAGTTAAATTATGTTTTATTTTTTTGTGAGTTCGATCTGGTTCGAATCTGCAGATTCAGTTTGAGTTTGGCTCAGATAATTCATTTTTTTATAATAAAATAAAATTCATATATACTTTAAATTTCTCAAACTAAAAAAAAAATATTTATAACATATAAATGTGTATAATATAAGCTAAAATAATTAAACTTAACATATAATTTTGTTTAGCTTCAATATTAAGATAAGAAATCAATAGATAATTCCAGTATTTTGAGTATCATTTAACTATTTCAAACATGTATTTTTAACTATTTCTATATATTTTCAAGTATTTTGGAAAACTTAATAACATCTTATATATTTTGTATATTCTTTTAGATACTAAATTGTAAAAATGATTAATATTTTTAAGTATATAAATCTTGTTTGGATATATTAAATATCCGAAATATTTCATTTCGGATCCTGTTCCGTTCTAAAAAATAACATCTTAATAATATTTTACCATTTTTTGTAATTTATAAACGTTTTAAAAAATTAAAATATAAAAAATCTGTTTTTTTTTAAAATGTGCTTAATGTGATTTTTAATAATATAAATTAAAAAAATGTAGAGGATACAACTTTTTCTATCAAATATATATGATTTATAATCATTAATTGTTATATATACGTTAATCATATTAGATAATTTCGTAGCTTTTAAGGAAAAAAACTTACGTTGCTTTTATTTAAGGAAAAAATTTAAGACTACTAATCATTGTAATAATTAGTTTAATAAAAAGTATAATATATATTTGTATGGACCAATTTATTTTCCTAAAGATTTCTAAGAATCATCCTAGTGATAACACGTTGATACCACAAATACCGTAATGTTTCAGGATTACTGAATCAATGATTTTACCATCATTTCCAAAAATTACATTTTATATATTTTATGTTCATTAAAATTCTCTTATCTATATACGAACCATAAAAAGTGTTGATAGATCATCCAAATTGCTTTTCAGTGAATCTACTTCATTAAATTTTTGAATATTAAAATCAAATTTAAGAAACATTTAAATTACTATGTGTTTTGCCCGCACTTACGGGCTTAATAATTTTATAAAAACATGTAAATAAATATAATATTATCAATTAAAATAAATAATTTGAATCTTTTGAAATACTTAATATTAAATCAAATATTAATTATTAAATCAAATATTAATTTTAATATGCGATTAATTTTTTTTTTATTTTAATAAAATATATTTTATTGCGTAAAATAAACTTGAAAACATTTATATGAAAATAAAACTGTATACATGATTTATATTTAAACTGCGTAAAATTTTTATATCCTTTATAAAATATTATTTGTTTCATTATTAAAATAAAATTAGCTAAATTAAAAATAAAATTAGAAATGTTAAAACATTACCATACATATCCCCAGTAAAACTATTTTAAAATTTGTTCAAGCAGAATATTTTATATAGTAAATACATAAATTTGAATTTAGATAGAATTTTTTATCTATGTTAATCAATATATTAAAATAATCACTAAATACTTTATTAAAACTAATAGTATTACAATTGATTTATTAGAAATTAATGCTTATATTTAGTTTATTAGTACATTATTATTAAAATAATAATTTATCTTAAAATTATAGAAAAGATGACAAGCAAACAAATTTACTTCTCAAATAATAGTGTAGATTTTTAATTAAGTGTGGATTTATACAATGACTTTTCATGATATTCGAAAAATAATAAATAGATATTAACAAATATATGATATTTAAATTTATCTTATATTTAGTTTAGTGGCATTACAAAGTAATATTAACTAAAACAATAATTTATCCTAAAAATAAGGAGAAAACGCCGAGTAATCAAATTCACTTTTCAAATAATAGTATAAATTAATTTTGAGATTGAATTGTTATGTGGGCCAGTATTAAATTCAAAATTATTGATAAATAGTCATATTGCATATTATATAAATTATATATAATTTATATTTAGTAATTGTTTTTAATTTAAGAATTTTAGATTTGGGTAAGATATTTTAATTTTCAAATTGTAATACATAACTAATAACAATCTATACTTTTGTCGTTGATCGTAAGTGATTTTAAACCCGTCAAATTCAATCTTAAATATTCACTAATAGATTTAACAGTCAACTTTTAACAGAGTTAAAATTGTTTGCTCGGAAAATATAAGGTTTATTCACATTTGATTTAAAAGCTGATAATTAAAATGATGCATTTGTGAATTGAATTTCTTTTTTTTTTCGTTTTCTGGTTAAAATCGAATAGTGCTGAGAATTATGTTGGCTTTTATTCCTCAAAGTCACGGTCAGTGTTAACACAAAAAAAAAAGAAAAAGTAATCCGCCTAACTTTGATCTGAGTAGGGGGAAACCAATCCTTTACCAGAAGAAGAACCATGTCCTAAATTCCACCAAAAATCCAAGACTACTTGTTCCCAGTGTTAAGGCGCGAAACCATGACCGATTGCAAGAAGGATGAGCAATTCGTCTGCATCATCTGCGAAGAAGAGGTTCGGTATTCTTTCGTTAGCCACCTCTCCGAAGCTCTCCGTCGGAAAGGAATAAATGATTTGGTCGTGGACGTAGATAGCGATGATCTGTCTTCCCAAGAGTCCCGGGCAAAGGTTGAGAAAGCTAAGGTTTCTTTGCTGGTTTTGCCCGGAAACTGTGAGCCTACTACTATCACGGTATGCCGTGAGAAATTTGTGAAAGTTCTCGAGTGCCGGAGGAACAGCGATCAGGTGGTGGTTCCAGTATTGTACGGCGACATCCCCTTACAAGGCGAATGGCTTACCGCGCTGGGTTTGGGAGGCTTATCGCCAATCCACCAATCTAGGTCACATTTTTGATTTATAATAATGCCTCCGGTTAAAAGCAAAGTTCTAAAAAGAATCCGATTTATACGATTCAAATTGATTTAAAGTGTTTTAAATCAACCGAAGTTAGTCTAAATATGTTAAATTAAACAATAATGTTAGAATAAATCCACAAATTTATTTAATCTTCTTTTTGGTTATATATCTAATTTTAATAATTCAACACAATAATTTTGTAATTGCACCTAGTTGCAGCCTAGCAATTTTTTGGTTAATAGTATTTCTAGATCTTTTGTTGTTGGAAAGTATAATGATCCCATCAAGTAAATTTATTTATGCGCAGGGAGGAATGTAGTGACTCCATACTTGTGGAAGAGATTGTGAGAGATGTGTACGAGAACCTCTTCCATATGGGACGAATTGGAATCTACTCGAAGCTTCTGGAGATTGAAACAATGGTTTGCAAGCAACCCTTGGGCACCCGCCTTGTTGGAGTTTGGGGTATGCCTGGCATAGGCAAGACGACACTTGCCAAAGCCGTCTTTCAGCAAATGTGTTCCTACTTTGATGCTTCTTGTTTCATTGAAGACTGTGAGAAAGCTATTCATGACAAGGGACTTTATCGGTTATTAGAGGAGCGGCTTTTCAAAGAACGTCCTGGCACCATTACAAAACCGAGTTTGCTTATAGACAAATTAAGCAGTGAGAGAATCCTTATTGTTCTCGATGACGTGGGTGACTCTCGGGTCGCTGAGTCTTTTCTCGAAGGGTTTGAGTTCGGTCCCGAAAGCCTGATCATCATAACATCTAGAGATAAACAGGTGTTTCGACTTTGCCGGATCACTCACATATATGAGCTTCAGGGGATGAATGAGAAAGAGGCTCTACAGCTATTCTGCTTGTGTGCGTCTATAAACGATATCACAGAACAGAATATGAATGAGCTGGCAATGAAAGTGGTTCAATATGCTAATGGAAATCCATTAGCTCTCAGTGTTTTTGCTAGAGAGCTCGAGGGTAAGAAAAAATTGTCGGAGATGGAGTCTGCGTTCCTCAAACTAAAGCAACATCCTCCGTTTGAGATTCTTGAGGCATTCAAGAGCAGCTATGATACACTCAGTGACAGCGAAAAGAACATTTTTTTGGACATAGCCTGTTTCTTCCAGGGAGAAAATGTCGACTATGTGATGCAACTGCTTGATGGTTGTGGTTTCTTTCCACATGTTGGAATCGATGTTCTTGTTGACAAGGGCCTTGTGACTGTTTCCGAAAACCGAGTGTGGATGCATAATTTGACCCAAGATGTTGGCCGAAAATTCGTTGCTGGAGAAGCAGTACAAATTGAAAGGCGCAGCAGAATGTGGCAACCTGATAGCATCACATATTTATTAGAAGAGTGTGAGCATGAAGTAACCGGAAAAGCCAAAACAAGTTTCAAACGTGCTCAGGTCTGCAATATTTTGATAGTTAACCTACTTTATGAGCCAACGCTCTCTGATATTTCCATTTTCAATATTCTTTCAGGGAACCGAAGAGATCGAAGGCATGTTTTTGGACACATCGTACTTAAATTTAGATATCAAGCCTGATGCCTTTGTGAATATGTTGAACCTTCGATTGCTGAAGATATATTGTTCCAATCCTGAATTCCGTCCTGTGATCAAATTTTCCAAAGGCTTTCTCCATTCTCTTCCTAATGCGCTAAGACTCCTCCACTGGGAGAACTATCCACTGGAATCCTTGCCTCAAAATTTTGATCCAAGACACCTTGTTGAAATCAATATGCCGTACAGTCAACTTCAGAAACTTTGGGGTGGAACCAATGTAAGCAAACTCTGATATGCACCTTTCGCCCTTATTAAATACTTCTGCAGATTTTTATTAATTCTTTTGGCATATCTCTCAGAACCTCGAGATGTTGAGGACTGTTAGGCTTTGTAATTCACAGCAACTAATTGATATTGACGATCTCTTAAAAGCTAAAAATATTGAAGTAATTGATCTCCAAGGTTGTACAAGACTGCAGAGTTTCCCAGCCACAGGTCAATTGATTCATCTACGAGTTGTGAATCTCTCAGGATGCACAGAGATCAGAAGTTTACAGGCGGTTCCACCAAATATTGAGACATTGAATCTCCAGGGAACTGGCATAATAGAATTACCAGATTCCATTGTTAAGCGAAACGGCGGAGAGCTTAAGAGTCTTCTAGCAGAAATTGATGGTCTTTCAGATGCCTTGAAACTTGAGCGTTTAGAAAGTCTGAAGAAATCTAGCTCGTCCTGTCAAGATCCTTGCAAGCTTATTTGCTTGGAGCTGAAAGATTGTTTTCGTCTGCGAAGTCTCCCAAACATGGATAATTTGGAACTTCTCACAGTTCTTGATCTCTCTGGTTGCTCAAAGCTCGAGAGTATTCAGGGTTTTCCACGGAACCTGAAAGAATTATATCTTAGTGGCACTGCGGTAAGAAAAGTGCCACAACTTCCTCAAACTCTCGAAGTCTTGGATGCACATGGATGTGTCTCTCTTAAAAAAATTCCTTTGGACTCCACGAGACTTCCTATACATTACACATTCACTAATTGTTTTAATCTATCTCCACAAATGGTCAAGGATTTCTTAGTCAAAGTGTTGGGTAATGTTAAACGCATACCAAGAGAGCTTCCGGAGGTAATACTCCATCTCTCCCCTTTTTTCTATATCAAGGCCTGCCCTGATATGTGTACCCAGCCATGTCTATCTCATATCATATCTGACTTATTTTGCATTATTGAAACAGGAACTCAACGAAGCTCCGGCTTTCAGCTTCTGTGCGCCCTCACATGTGAATCAAGATTCCACACTTGATTTGCAACCAGGATCTTCTGTAATGACACGACTAATTCCTTCTTGGAAAAACACAGTTTTGGGATTTGCTATGCTGGTGGAAGTTGCATTTTCGGAGGATTACAGTGATGCTAATGGTTTTGGCATTAATTGTGTTTGCAGATGGAAAAACAAGAAAGGCTACAGTCATAGGATAAAAAGAAATTTGCATTGCTGGGCTGAAGGGAAAGCTACTCCAAAAGTGCGAAAGGATCACATGTTTGCCTTCTGTGATGTCAAAATGCGTCTAAGTACCGATAAAGGAAATGACCCCGACATCTGGTCTGACTTGGTTGTATTTGAATTCTTTCCTGTCAACCAGCAGACAAAGCGTCTAGATGAAAGTTGCACAGTGACAAGATGTGGAGTAGTCTATGCAATAACGAGCAATACAGATGTTAAGATGAGCTCACCGATGAAGGTTTCTTCTGGTGATGAAGTTGAAGACGTAATGAGAGTCAGCTATGATGGTTTAAAGGAGATGAATAAAGCTTTGCTTCTCTACGTAGCGTGTTTATTCGATGACGAGGAGAGTGATTTGGTGGCACCACTTATCGCTACCATTGACTTGGACATTAGCTCTGGGCTCAGGGAATTAGCCAGAAGGTCTCTCATTAGTATATCTGGCAATGGAGAAATAGTGATGCATTGTTTGATACGAAGAATGTGTAAAGAAATCCTCCACAACCAATCCATGCTACCTGATAGCTCGAAACAATTAACAAGAGTCTCTAAAAGGAACTCTATTGGTCCTTCTTGGTCTCACGATCGGAAACGTGATGTTTACACGAGCTTCAGCAGGCAAGATGTCAGTAAAACATTCGTCAGCCAATTGCTCGTGGCAATCAAACTCAAATCAATCATCACATGTGAAAACAGTGAGATGGACAGAGATCAGCTGTGTAGCCCTCTGCTTTTACAAGTGATAAGAGATTCGAGGATCTTCATTGTTGTGTTCTCCAAAAGATACGCCTCTTCAAGCTGGCTCCTGAATGAGTTGGTGGAGATTGCAAAGTGCAAGCAAAAGTTTGGTCAGATAGCGATACCATTCTTCTTTAATGTTGATCCTTCGGAAGTTCGGAGGCAGACCGGTGAATTCGGAAGGCATTTCAAACAGAGTTGTAAGGGCAAAACAGAGGATGAGAAACAGCAATGGCAACGAGCTTTAGTCTACATAGCAAACATTCCCGGAAACCATAACTTGAGATGGTACGTTCTCTTCAGTCATTACTAGTTGCATTCTCTTGGATTTAAAAAGGCTATTGAACATATTGAAATCAGTTGATTTTTTTTTAAAAAAATTAATCTATTATAATGTTTGGTCAAATACTAAGCCAAATAAAATTAATTATAATAAAATTAATTATAATTGGATTTGATAGTAAGACATTAAACTGGAAAATTCCTAGGATTGATATGCAATTTTTGGATGATATTAGCCAATGAAATTCATTCTGGATTTGAAGTCAAATAATAATCATTTCTAGCAAGTACGACTATTGATGGTTTAAATACAGTGGGATATTCCATAGTTTGGATGGAGTCAACGCTCACAATGCAAAAATGAATCCGCTGCTGTGGTTGGACTCTGAGGAAGTGAACTGTGTACCATCGGCTTGTTTCCGTGATTTGGTTGGAATCACAGCTCATATTGCAAAAATGATTCCGCTGCTGTGCTTGGAATCCGAGGAAGTGAAGATGGTTGGAATTTGGGGTCCCCCAGGGATTGGTAAGACTACCATTGCAAGATATTTGTACAATCAGATCTCTTCAAACTTCCAGTGTTGCGCTTTCGTAGATATGTTAACCGGTTATAGTAAGAGAAGCCACCACACAGATGAGTTTAGCGTGACGTTGTATTATCAACAACTAGTTTTATCTGAGATTATGAACCAAGAGGATGCAAGAGCAAGTCATTTAGGCGTGATGCAAGAAAGGCTAAGGGACCAGAAAGTCTTTCTCGTTCTGGATGGTGTGGATGATCCATTGCTGTTGGATGCTGTGGCAAGAAACAGTAACTGGGTTGGTCCAAGGAGCAGAATTATTGTGATTACAGAAGATTTAGATCTTCTGAAGTCTCATGGGATCAGTTGTACTTACAAGGTGGAATCGCCATCTATAAAGGAAGCTCTTCAGATGCTATGCCAATCTGCTTTCCAGCAAAGCTCACTACCTGATGGTTTCATGCAACTCGCAACTGAAGTTGCAGAGACTGCAGGTAATCGTCCGTTGGGTCTCAGAGTTTTGGGTTCTTATTTGCAAGGGATGCCCAAAGAGGTTTGGCTGAAAGAGTGGCCTCAGCTCAACATTAGATTGGATGGAGGAATTGAGAGCATACTGAAATTTGGGTATGAGGAGTTACATGAGGAAGGGAAAAAAATATTTTTGTTCATCTCATGCATATTTAATCATGGTACGGTTGACTATCTCACACGATTGCTTGGAAGCCGCTTCACGGATATTAGGCGTGGGCTTAGACTATTAGCTCGAAAATCTCTCATACATGTATCAGAACGTGGTAATGTCACGATGCACCAGCTGCTACAACAATTGGGCAGAGAAATCGTCCGTAAAGAGTGCGTTCATGAGCCTGGAGAACGTCAATTTTTGGTGGATTGTCTGGATATTTGTCAAGTCCTTGCGAAAAACACTGTAAGTTTTACACAAACATAGTCAGATTTAATGCTTAGTCTATATCACAATAACTGTTTTCTATCGGGATTCTTTTCCTCAGGGGACTAGAAGAGTTATAGGGATATCTTTGGACATGTCAGAAATCAAGGAGCTTTTAATTAGTGAGAAAGGGTTCAATGAAATGACTAATCTCAAGGTCTTGAAATTCTACACTAACTCGGGGGATAAACAAGTTAAGGTGCACATTCCTCATGGCCTTGATTATCTATCTCATCAACTCATATTACTGCATTGGGAGGGCTTTCCAATGAGATGCATGCCTTCTTACTTCATTCCAATATTTCTCGTTGAACTCACAATGATAGACAGCAAGCTTGTAGTGCTATGGAGTGAAATTCAGGTACATACTGGGTTTTCTTTACCAGCAAAATTAGAAGTTTTGTTTATCTATCAGCTATTCTGCTTCTTTTTGTTGTCTCCGTTGCTGATGTCATCAATTTGATATGAATGAAATTTGTAGAAGTTTGGAAATTGAAGATACTGCTGACGAGATTCTGATATGTGTTTTTAACCATTCTTTTTTTTTTGTACAGTCTCTTGGAAATCTCAAGTGTATGAGTTTACGGGGGTCCTTGGACCTGAAAGAAATCCCAGATCTTACTCAGGCCACAAACCTTGAGACATTGGATCTTGGCGGTTGCTCGAGTTTGACTGAGCTTCCTTCCTCTATTCGGAATCTCCATAAGTTGAAGGACTTGGACATGGAACGTTGTATACATCTCGAGTCTCTTCCAACCGACATCAACTTGGAATCTATTTATTACCTTAATCTCAATGGATGCTCACGGTTGACAAGTTTCCCACAAATATCAAGAAGCATTTCAGATCTCTATCTTGATGGAACTGCGATAGAAGAAGTTCCTGATTGGATCGAAAATATGTCTGGGCTCTGTTACCTATCTATGAATGGTTGCAACAAGTTAAAGAAGATCTCCCCAAATATATCTAAACTGAAACTTCTTGTGGAGGTAGACTTTTCACAATGCGAAGCATTAACTGAAGAAAGCTGGCAGAAGCATCCTGAGGCCACATGCACTTCTCTCATGAGAGTAAACATGTCTGGTAATAGTTTTGAGAGACTTCCAGACACGTGGACTTCTATTCAACCTAATGATCTTGACATCGGTAATTGCCGAAATCTTGTGTCTCTCC
The DNA here is from genome assembly GCA_900406325.1 of Erucastrum elatum. Lineage (NCBI taxonomy): Eukaryota > Viridiplantae > Streptophyta > Magnoliopsida > Brassicales > Brassicaceae > Erucastrum > Erucastrum elatum. The sequence goes on from OVBX01007362.1 coordinate 10,050, forward strand.
CAGAGCTCCCTGCATCACTCTGCAATTTAACGGCGAATCACTGCGAATCACTTGAGAGTCTATATGACTCCTTCCAACAGAGACAGATGGCTCTTCAATTTATTAACTGCTTCAAACTGAATCACCAAGCGAGAGAATTCATTCTACATTCAGACTGTGCCTATGCTATCTTACCTGGTGAAGAACTTCCTTCATATTTCACTCATCGAGTTGATCGAAATCTTATAACCGTCCCCTTACCTCGGATCACTCTTTCCAGAAAAATGTTGAGTTTTAAAGCTTGCATCATGGTTAAATCAAGAGTATGCTGTTTTGATTTTGGGGTAAATTTCTTTTTCAGAGGTGCAAGGGATACTAAATATTTTAGTTTGTCAACAAACATATACTCTAAGGCGAATCATCTCATCATATTCGGTTTTGAGCTCTCTTCGGATGGATTAAGTGATCATGTGCAGTTTGACATTTTTTGTCATGACCAAAGGAAGAAAACGATAAAGATAAAAGAATGTGGTGTACAACTCTTGGAGGTTTCTCCATCTCTGATTGATAGTAGGAAACGCTTTGAAACTGAGGACGACGTCAAGTCTGGAATGACGAACGCAGAGTCAAGTAGAAGCAGTAAGCAAATGCGTGTAAGTATGAACAAGCATTGATTATTGAACAAACATGTAATCTCTTTTAATTCCTCCTGTTTAAGAATTGTTTTTTTTTTCTTTTGTCTGCAGGTAACTTAAAGAGCATCTCAAGAACCTCCTGACTCCTGAGGTTAGAATATGATACGTTGCAGAGGGTTTATTTCAGGAGAAGGGAGAAGAACGTTGCAAGAGAAGGGGAGGGAAACGAGAGAGTTGAAACAGAGTTGAGAGAGCCT
>OVBX01007363.1:0-10920 GCA_900406325.1 Erucastrum elatum
GCTCGTTTCTTTCGGTTCGTGCGAGTTTTCGCGTTCTTTTGACTTTTCGGAGATTTTTATTGTGTGGAGAATATTTCTAGTCGTTGATTTCGAAACGACTTAACATTGTCCCGCGGTTTCTTGATTGAAACTTAGTCTCTTAAAGCTTCTCTAGCGTCTTTCGTGTTTTTTCTAAAACTTTCGGACATCGATTTTGTCTTGACCGATTTTGACCCCAACAGTTAGCCCCCCAGCTAGCTAGGAGCCGTAGGGTTCGTAGGTCCTAGCTTGGTGTACGGTTCGTGAGGAAAGTATGGAGACAAAATCGTGTCGAAGGTCGGGGTAAATAGTCAAATCCTTGTCTATAAAGACTTGTGAATTCTTTACCATTCTTATTTCACCCAAGAATCTTAAGTCAATCTCTCCCTTGCAAATTCTCTCTCTACCTTTAAGGACTTAGCATCGGGGGACCTCATTTTGGGAGGCCATTTAACCTGCGGGCCCATTTGTCTCAAGACTCCGATGAGTTCCGGTTTGGATATCGCGAGATGAGAGATACTGGGCCAAGTAGAAACCATCATTCCCTCGGATCGGGGTAGAGGATGATTCTGGTACCTGCCCCTTCTCGGATTGGTGGATTCTCTGGAGGGCCGAGGATGGATGGCCTCGTTGCGTTCGTCCCTTGGGGATCTGGAAGACTTCTGCTCGTACTTGGAGGAAACCTTGGCCTGCTTATGACGTTTTCTTCCCATCTCACTTGAGCCCAGGCGCGGGATAATACATCTGCCATGTCCCCGCACCTATACTTGGTTAGCTCCTTATAGAGTTCTCCTTCCGGGAGCAGGCCCATTTTGAAAGCTGAGACGGCTGTATCAGCGTTACATTCGGGAATAGAGACTTTCTCCTGGTTGAAGCGAGCTATATAGGAACACAGAGACTTGTTCCTGTATTGTTGAACCTCGTAGAGATCGTCTGATCTCTTCTCCAAATGACGACTGCTGGCGAATTGTTCTACAAACTTGTCGCTGAGGGCGGCGAAGGATGCGATGGATCCCGTGGGGAGATTGATGTACCATTGGAGGGCAAGACCGGTCAAGGTTGACCCAAACCCTTTGCACATGGTGGCTTCCCTTGCTTCCTTGGGGATAGCTACGGCTCTCATGCGCTGCTTATACTGGGCGATATGGTTATCGGGATCCCCAATCCCTTCGTACATCTTGATGCTCGGGAAAGAGAACTTGCGAGGCATCTCGACTGAAGCAATCTCTTTTACGAAAGGTGTGTCGCAGTAAGACCTAGGGTCGCTTCTCCGGATAGGGGGAACTACTCCAGGGAGTCTTCCCACCATATATTGGATGGTACTGAATCTCTCGGAGACCACCTTCTCCAGGTAGGCAGCTAAAGCTGGATCTGAGATCTCAGGATTGTCAGGTGAGTATTCTTCATCGTCCGTGTCGGAATTGTCGTTCTCTTCTTCCCGGTTTGTATCTCGAGCAGCTTCTTGGTTGTCGGATTGGTCGTTGGGCTGCTGAGGTGTCTCCTCATCGTCGCGTTGGGTACTAAGCGAAGCCATGGGTCGAACTCTGGTTTTGAACCGCTTTCGCTTATTTCCAATCGTTTCGAGGGATTGGTTTTCTCGCCGGAGAACTCGGTTCTAGGATTCCATGGCGTCTAGCTTCTCGACGCTCTGTTGAAGTTGCTTGGAGTGTTCCCCAGCTGGTCTTTTAGGTTTTGAACTTCTTGGATGACTTCTACACCTGCGGGTGTTGCCTCCTGAGCCTTGTGGAGGTCGGTGATTTGGCTTTGAAGTATTTCAAGCCGGCTGAAGAGCTCCTGCTCCTTCTGGGTTGGTTCGGCTCGGTTGGAATCGTCTTCCTGCGTCATCGTCATGTAGTTGAGTTACTCCCCTCCTTCTAGCGCCAAACTGTTATGGTATTTTTGTGTAGGGTTGTTTAATTACTACGGAACACAAGACTAATGAATAGGTACGAGTTTATGTGTGTTTAGAATAGAAATCGAGGCAAAGAGATGTATTATTGAGTATCTTAAGCGTTTACAACGTTTTGGGTGTATGAACCCTAGTTTTCTATCCTAACTCTCTAATCTCTAAGCCTCTGAATGTCGATCCCTTGTTCTAGGTTTTGGGCTCCCCTTATATAGTTGATGTATGTCGGCTAATCTACGGCGGACTTCATAATATTTGTGAATATATTAGTTTCCCCATGATTTGGGAAACTTCCATATTGTTGCGGAGGGTCGGACCCTGGTTTCTTTTGGCAGGGGCTAGGCCTTGGTACATCTTCGTGGGGACTGGACCCTGGATCTTATTAATAAAGGTCGAATCCTGGAGCCTCCTAGCAGAGGTTGGACCTTCGAGCAGAGGTTGGACCCTGGGTCCTTCTTAAGTGAGGGTCTGTAAATCAAGGCCCCTTTGGAGGCTGGTGAAATCTTTAGCCTTGGATATTTTTCCCCAACACCCGGGTTCTGTCTCGAACCAGCCTTTCAGTTATTGGTCCGTTTTTTACGGTATTAGGCTGCTGAGGCGTTTCGTCGTTGTGAGGGGTGTTGAGTGAAGCCATATGTCAGACTTTGGTTTTGAACCGCTTCAGCTTGCTTCCAACTGCCCCAAGGGTTCGGTTTTCTAGTCGGAGAGCGAGGTTCTCCGCTTCCATAGCGTCTAGCTTCTCGACGCTTTGTTGAAATTGTTTGGAGTGTTCTCCAAGTTGGTCCTTTTAGGTTTTGAACATCTTGGAGAAGTTCGAGACCTCTGGGTGCGGCTTCCTGAGCCTTGTGAAGGTCGGTGATTTGATTTTGAAGAGTTTCAAGCCGGGTGATGAGCTTCAACTCTTGTGGGATTGCCTCGGCTCGGTTAGTCTTGTCTTCCGGTGTCATCGTCACGTAGTTGAGTTAATATCCCCTCCCTCTTGCGCCAAAATGTTGTTGTATTTTTGTGTAGGGTCTTTTTAGTACTACGGAACACAAGAATAGTTGTATGATTAGAAGAGAAAACTAGTCAAAGAGATATTTTATTGAGTATTTTAAGCGTCTACAACGTTGGAGGTGTGATCCCTTAGTTTTCTAGCCTAACTCTATGATCTCTAAGCCTCTGATTGTCGATCCTTATTCTAGGGTTTGGATTCCCCTTTTATAGTAGTTAGATGTCGGTTGAAGTAGGGCAAACTCTTTCATAATCGTTGAAATGGCTAGAAAACTTCCATTTTATTTCAAGGGGTCGGACCCTGGACCCTTCCGGGAAAGGATGGACCGTGGACCCTTCTAGCAGGGGCTGGACCCTGGGTCCTCCTACAGAGAAATGTCATGAAATCATGGGAACCTTCGTAGGCTGGAGAAAACTTAGGCCTTGGATATTTTTTCCCAACATGAAGGACTGCTTTGATGGGGAAGGAGGTGACTACAAAGATCAGATGGGCCTGGAAGTAAGGGAGCAGCTTCCGGGCTGAAATGACCAATGCAAGGGCAAGTTTCTCCAGGTGACTGTAGCGGGTATCCACATCCAGCTGGGACTTGCTTACATAGTATATATGGTGATGCTTCCTTCCTTCCTCCCTTACGAGGACCGCACTGACCGCATGTTCTGATAAGGTTAGGTAGAGTAGCATGACCTCTCCTTCCAAAGGTTTAGAGAGAAGAAGTGGAGTAGTGAGGTAGGCCTTGAGATCGGATAGGGTCATCTCGCACTTATCGGTCCACTTGAATTCTTTAGGATTCTTCTAGGTCTCGAAGAAGGCATGAGACTTGTTGGAAAGCCTGGAGATGAATCTGCTAAGAGCTGTCATTCTTCCTATCAATCTTTGGACCTAGATGCCCATGTGGGTGACTATATACCCAAAGAACTTCCCGAAGCTTACTCCGAATGAACATTTTGAGGGATTGAGCTTCATATTGTACCTTCTGAGGGTTGTGAATGCGTGTTGAAGGTGCGAGATGTGGTCCTCGGGATTTTACCAAGATACGTCAATATAGACCTCCATGGTCTGCCCTATATGGTCAGCGAACATCATGTTGACGAGTGTTTATTAAGTGAACCAGCACTCTTCAACCCAAAGGGCATGACCTTGTAGTAATAGATGCCCCGAGAAGTCATGAATGACGTCTTCTCCTGGTCGTCTGGATGCATTAGGATTTGATTATATCCGGATAATGCGTCCATGAAGCTCATCAGCTGGAGCCCAACGATTGCATTGACCAGCTTGTCGATGTGGGGTAGAGGAAAATGATCCTTAGGGAAGCACTTGTTAAGGTCCGTGAAGTCAATGTAGACTCTCCACTTCCCATTCTTTTTCCTTACGACTACCACATTAGCCAGCCAGTCAGGGTATTGTACTTCCCGAATGAATCTGGTGTCAAGCAGGTTCTTGACCTCTTCGTTGATGATTTCGTCCCTTTTGGGGGCGAACTTTCTCCTCTTTTGTTTGACGGGCAGCTGCATTGGGTCCACCTGAAGCTAGTGCATAATGACGTCGTGATCGATCCCGGGCATAACTTCATGGGAAAAAGCAAAGCAATCGGAATTGGACCTTAGGAAATCGACTAATCTTCGTCTTAGATCCTTCGGGAGCTTGCAACCTACCTTCAGGTTCCGTTCTGAGTTTCCTTCTTCTAAAGGGACCTCGTCCATCTCTTCAACCTCCGGTTCTTCGGTATGTGGGGTCGGAGGTTTGTTATAAGGCCTGAGTTTTCCACCTTCAGGGTAGTCTGATAGTAGGACATGGAGTTCTCTTGATCTCCCTTAATAGACTTTATGCCCCAGGGGGTAGGAAACTTTACCAGTTGATGGAGGGTCGAAGGTACTGCCCCCATGTCGTGGATCCAAGGTCTTCCTAGTATTACTTTGTAAGACGAAGGGCAATCGACGACTAGGAACTTCGTGGCTTGGTTTAATCCCTCCACGTAGACTGGGAGAAGGACCTCTCCTACGGTCTGCTTTACTTCTCCACTGAAGCCTACAAGTGGAGTCACCTTTTTCGTTAGGGCCTTAGGTTCTAGCCTTAGAATAGCGTAGGCCGAATGAAAGATGATGTTACTGGAGCTCCCGTTGTCCACTAATATTCATTTGACCAAGCAATTTGCTATGACAAGCGATATAACAAGGGCATCGTGATGAGGAGCCAGGACCCTCTCTTGCTACTTTGCGGAGAAGCTGATCTCATCTGTCCCCAAAAGTAGACGTTTAGGATCTTCAGTCTCATGTCCGTTCCTGGCATTACGACTATTTTTCTTGGATGCAGCACTGCTGATCCCGCTCACTTCTGATCCGCTAGAGATGACATGGATTACTCGGTCTTGCTGAGGCGGAAGTGCGGGTGCGGCTTTGATAGGATGACTGAGACCTTCTCTATTCAGGAGGTTCTTAGCTTTGTCTGAGAGGAATTCCCTCAGGTGGGCTTTCCTGAGAAGCTCGGCTACTTCTATCTTTAGGGCTATGCAATCTTCACTTGTGTTCCCATGGTCGTTGTGTAATTTGCACCATCTTTTGGGATTCCGAGTAGCATTGGAAGCCTTCATCTTGAGAGGCCACTTGACTTGTGGGCCCATCTGTCGTAGGACTCCGATCAGCTATGGCTTTGATATTGCGAGATGGGAGATGTTGGGCCAAGTAGACACCATCATCCTCTCAAATCGGCGTAAAGGGCGGTTTTGGTAACTGTTCCTAACCGGTTTGCTCGACTCCTTCGAGGGCTTAGGATGGAAAGTCTCATCGCGATCGCTCCTCAGTGGTCTTGAAGACTTTTGGTCGTACTTGGAAGAAGCCTTAGCCCTGCTTGCGACTGTTATGGTAATTTTGTGTAGGATCGTTTTAGTACTACATAACACATGAAGACTTGTATAAAGAGAAGAGAAATCGAGGCAAAGAGATGTACTATTGAGTATCTTGAGCGTTTATAGCGTTGGACGTGTAATCCCTTAGTTTTCTAGCCTAACTCTCTAATCTCTAAGCCTCTGAAAGTCAATCCCGTATTCAAGGGTTTGGGTTCCCTTTTTATAGTAGTAGATGTCAGTTGAAGTAGGGCGAACCCTTCCATAATCGTAGAAATAGAAGTTTTCCCATGGATGGAAAACCTTCATTTTGCTTCAAGGGGTCGGACCCTAGAATCTTCTAGCAGGGGTCGGACCCTGGACCCTTCTAGCAGGGGTCGGACCCTGGACCCTTCTTCGGAGATCGTCTGGAAATAAAGGGCTTCTCCAGAGGTTGGAGAAAAGTTAGGCCTTGGATATTTTTCTCCAACAGTTTGCCTCTTATTCCTTGATTGTCTCGTGGGAATCAAGGGATAACATGTGACCTTGGACCTTGGTAGTGTTTAAGCTAGAGAAGGGCTGGAACCTTGTCGTAGTTAAGGTGAGGCTTGGGATATTGACTTTTGAGACTTGGAAACATCATTGCCAATTGAGGCAGGGCTGGAGGTCATTGTAGCCCCTCATGAAGGTCCTGGATCTTGCCACAATTTCCCCTCGAGGGAGGAGGAGGGAAAATCCTTTTCAAGGATATCAGATACCAGGGCCTTTACATGGGATCATTTGTAGTGGAGTGGGCTTCGCAGAAAGGAGATGAGGACTGAAGCCTAGTTACGAGGGCATTAGGTCGGCGATGTTATGGTATTTTTGTGTACGGTGGTTTTAGTACTACGAAACACAGGAAGACTTGTATGAATAGAAGAGAAATCGAGGAAAAGAGATGTATAATTGAGTATCTTAAGCGTTTACAACGTTGGATGCGTGATTCCTTAGTTTTCTAGCATAACTCTCTAATCTCTAAGTGATACCACTCAAATTACCCTAAGGAGTGAATTACTCTCATCAAAATAGGTTCATTTGTAGTACTTAGGGATCAAATCCACAGAGACTCTAGGACTACACAACATATTGTTTAGTTTTCGAAGTAAAGCTAGACTGAAAGGATTTAAAACAGTAAATTAAATGGTAAGCAAGTTATTGCTTGGTTGATTACTTGAGTTTGTTTTAAAGGTTTAAAGGGTAGTTAGATTTAGGTGTTTCTCTGGTTTAACATGTATCTAGGGTGTTAAGGTTTTTAGTGTTCATAATTCTGAACTCAAACTAAAGGGTTGTCTTCAACTAGATCTCGGGTCAAGTACTATCGTACGATAACCCCAAGAAATTATCGACCGATACTTGAGTAAAGATATCGATCGATTAACCATTCGCTATATCGGTCGAGTATACCTTATCGATCGGTATAGTTTCTAGTGAATCTTAAGGGCGAGTTTAATTTGGTTCTCTAGTCCTTGCTAAGCAGAGACTCTTGTTTAAGCTTAGTAGAAATAGATCTAACTAGTTTTGGTTCAGGTATTTGCCAAGTTCTCACTTGTACAAATTAATCATAGGATCTAGGTTAAGGGTGATCAATCCTTAACATAGCAATAAGAACAGCTAGAAGAAGAATTATATTTTAAACACCCTAACAAATAAACTGATTCAATACATTAGTTAACCTTGGTGAGAAACCTAAATCTAACAGTGAGACTACTCAAACATATTCATGAGAGACAAAATCATGATGGTTTGAATAATACTTTTAAATAGAAATTATATGGGAAACAGTAAATAAATAAAACAAAGGGAGTTCAAGATCTTCTCTGTGATTGCAGTTCAGATTTCTCTCTCTCTCTACAGCTCTCTCAATGGTATGACAAAGTGCTTCTCTCAAATCTTAGGTCTTCCAAAAGGTCTCTAGGAAAGTCTGCCTCTAAACTAGTACAAAACCCTATTATTATAGCCTAACAGGCGGCCAGGGACTCAAGGTGTAATTAGTAAAAACATTAGAAGCAATTAGGGCTTCTAATTTGTAATTAATGACTCGGGAAACTTCAGTATCGATCGCTGTGGAAATGCTTCAATCGATCGATCATGGTTAACTTCTATCGGTCGATATCCTCAACGTCTATCAGTCGATGGCATAAAATGTCGCTTGGCTAATATCTTCATAAAGTCTCCATTTTAGCTTCATTTTAGCTATATTACACCAATGAGTACCTAACCCTCAAAAAGCTCTAGAAAGGCAATAAAAGTATCCTTTTGTTTCCAAAAACATATATAAATCATGGTTAAAAGTGGGTAAAATCCATGACATATCAACTCCCCCAGACTTATCCTTTTGCTTGTCCTCAAGCAAATAACATGACATTGGTCTAGAAAAGGTTTGAAAGGAAGAAGCTCTTGTGATCTTAAACTCAAAATCTTCACCTCTCATTTATTGCAAACCACATCGCATACCTATCAATCTTAGAAGTACATTATGCCATATCCTAGCTTAGCAACTAAATTTATCTAGCCAACAACTTAGCAATCTTGTTTGTCTTTTCCTCTACTGATTTCATTTATGCATAAAATAAAGGTGCATGCTTTACCTTGGGAGTATCGATCAAGGAACACATGGATTCAACTCAAGCAAGTTTCTGAACCCACATGTAGTCTTCTCTGATTCCTTTCTTCCTTCTTTTTCTCTCTTCTTTGAACCCTCATAGTTTCAAGTTTTAATGAACATTGACAGCCACAAAGGCTATCTTTGTCTCATCTCGTTGACTTAGCAACACATATATCTTTCAGAATAAGCAAATAGTGGGCTAGCAGGAGTCACTCCTACCCCTCGCTTTGATCAGTCTTTTAAAGTAGAATAATGGGGTCGCATGAGTCACTGCTACCCCTCTACTTCTCAAGAAATCATATCACATCTTTTTTACAAATTTTTCTTTCTTTCTTCCGATAGGATGCCGAAGAGAGAGAAGGAAGGGAATCAGAAACACACAAACTATTACCTTCCAGACTTGCAGGAGGATTCTGATCCCTTGTATACCAAGCCCCAAGACAAGCTATAGATCGTCAGGTTAGGTTGGAAATCAGCTTTGGTTCTTCCAAACAATCATAAAAAGTGTTGTCAAGGTGACAGGTGCTCCACTTTAGCATATATAGTACTTTCTGCAATTAACAGATCTAAGAATGGTGCTAACGAGTGGTTATATAAAAAGTATAGATCGAATTAATCACTGCTTCCTTCTTTGAAAATCTCCCTCTTTTTTTTTATAAAATGAGAATAAATGTCATAAAACAATAAATGTTAGTGGATACCCCCCCCAGACTTAAACAACATTGTCCTTAGTGTTAGTTGGTCTAAGAGGCAAAATAAGCAATGTAGCAAAGTTGTTCATGTAAGCAGGATTTTTCGTACCTCTCAGCGGAAATATCGATCGATATGTCATCAATGACATCGATCGATATCGGTTTAGGTGTGTCGATCGACAATAGCAATGTCGATCGATTATGGAGCTCTCTTCAGAATTTCCTCATCAATGGTGTTGTTAGTCCATCTAGCTCATCCTCTATGAGTTTGGTATCTCTATGTTAGCTCTGTTAGATAGTGTCAACACACATGAATATTTAGATAATAAATGACAAAATTCAGAGTCATAGTAAAGTAAGAAAACAAATCCGACAAGTCTGAAAAATAAAAAACATAGTAACATAAGATAAGGGATAGAAATGGGCAAGGGAATCACTCCTCACTGCCCTCGTCGTCATCCTCGTCGTCCTGACGGTGCTGGTGAGATGGTCCTGGTGCTGATGGATCAAAGGCCGAAGTGCTGGCACGGCTCGAGCTGCTGAAACGCGAAACACGGGACCAGATAGCTTGAAGGGCACGCAGCACTCCTGATCTCACTCAAATGACCCTAAGGAGTGAATTACTCTCATCAAAAGAGGTCAATTGTAGTACTTAGGGATCAAATCCACATAGACTCTAGGATTACACAACAGATTGTTTAGTTTTCAAAGTAAAGCTTGACAAAAATGATTTAAAGCAGTAAATTGAATGGTAAGCAAGTTATTGCTTGGTTGAATACTTGTGTTTGTTTTAAGGATTAAGGAGTAGCTAGATTTAGGTGTTTCTCAGGTTTAACATGTATTTAGGGTGTTAAGTTTTTTAGGATCTCGGGTCATGTACTATCGTACGATAACCGCAAGAAAGTATCGATCGATACTCGGACAGAGATATCGATCGATTAACCTTTCGCTATATCGGTCGATTAAGCTGATGCCTTATCGATCGATATAGTTTCAAGAGAATCTTAAGGGCGAGTTTGATTAGGTCCTCTAATCCTTACTAAACTGAAACTCTCGTTTAAGATTAGCATAAATAGATCTAACTAGTTTGGGTTCAGGTATTTGTCAAGTTCTCACTTGGACAAATTAATCCTAGGATCTAAGGTAAGGGTGATCAATTCCTTAGAATAACATTAAGAACTACTAGAAGAAGAATTATATTTTAAACACCCTAACAATGAATTAATCAATACATGAGTTAACCTTGGTGAGAAACCTAAATCTAACAGTGATACTACTCAAACATATTCATGGGAGACAAAATAATGATGGTTTGAATAATGTTTTTAAATAGAAATGAAATGAGAAATAGTAAACAAGTAAAGCAAGGGAGTTCAAGATCTTCTCTGTGATTGTAGTTCAGATCTCTCTCTCCAATCATACGCTCTCTCAATGGTATGACAGAGTGCTTCTCTCAAATCTTAGGTCTTCCAAAAGGTCTCTAGGCAAGTCTGCCCTAAACTAGTACAAAACCCTCTATTATAGCCTAACAGGCGGCCAGAGACTTAAAGTGTAATTAGCAAAACTATTAGAAGCAATTAGGGCTTCTAATTTGTAATTAGTGACTCTGGAGACTTCAGTATCGATCGATGTTGAAATGCTTCTATCGGTCGATATCCTCAACATGTATCGGTCGATGGTATAAACTGTCGCTTGGCTAATATCTTCATAAAGTCTCCATTTTAGCTCCATTTCAGCTATTTTACACCANTTCTCCATTTTAGCTCCATTTCAGCTATTTTACACCCATGAGTACCTGAACCTGAAAAAACTCTAGAAAGGCACTAAAAGTATTCTTTTGTTTCCAAA
>OVBX01007364.1:0-10920 GCA_900406325.1 Erucastrum elatum
AGATGATAAGTATGATGATTTTAAATATTTCATTGCATTTCTATCAACAATTATGGTAAAAATAGTAATATATGTTTTATTTCAACTTTGTACAATTTATATGTTATATAATATTGAAAAAATAATTGTTTGTTTGACATATCTCTGTGTCAGTGTTTTGAAAAGCAAATATATTTTGGTATGCTACAAAGACATAAGAAAAGTAGTTAGATTTAGATTTAGTTGTGACTTATTGTTGTCCATCCAATTGAGAAATTTTTGAATGTATATAGTGAGTAAATGTAAAGTGTATGATTATGTTATAACTAACTAGTTAGTTGGAATCTATAATTTATTAGCGTAATTATTCGTAGAGAACTATTTAAAATTATTTCTACAGTTATTTCTATAATATTGTCTGTATTTTTAGGTATATTATAATTTTTTAAAATAAAATTTTGACCATATTATAATTTTGATAACTAACTTATAATATATCCCTTATATATCATTTAAGATCTTTTAAAAATTGCAACCTCAATTTTGTATTAATTACAATATAAACTTGATGAGGTGTCAGTCAACATCTAACATCTTTTTAATGCTTACATGTCAGTTTTACTATGGTTTTGGACAAAATTTGGATTAACAATTTAGTTTCCAGAGAAATTAAATAACAATATAAAAACGGTCGGCGTTTGTAATTTGGTCCTTACGAACCTCCTTTCCTAAATTCAGTCTGTAAATTAAAGATACATCTTCTAAAATCTTGCTACTACACGTAGCCACATAAGACATTTTTCTAAAATATTCGACCGAGGCCAATATGACAGAGTTGTTTTAGCTCACATAACTTAGTAAACAGTAGGATCTAAGTAAATCTAACTCCATTATAGAGCTATTCTATTTTTTTTTAAATAGTCTATCTTATTAAAGATAAAATACACTTTAAAGTTGTTTGGAAACAAAGATATTAGTAAAAAAATATAATGTTGTTTGGAAACATAAATAAAACCATATTAAAGAAAGAAAAAATGATGGGCTTAACTTTAATCATAGATTATTATGGCCCAAAATACTATTAATATTATTTTTAGAGTTTGTATTATTGTTATTAATTTGTTAAGGAAATAATATTAGAATTGTTTATACTTTCATTATAAGAGTCTTTGAATAAATAGAGAACAAAATATAATCTTTTTTTGAACACCCTGCAACAAAATATAATCTATATATTATATATTTCGTATTGTTACTTTCTGTTTTTAATATATTTTAAATATCTTCCCAAAATTGTTTTGATATATAATTTAATAAATACATTATAATTATATAATTGACTATCCTCATGAGTAATTCTGTGTATTTAAGGATGATACATTATTATTAAGTTTTTAGAATATTAAATTACATAAATTATATATATTCTTAAAATTTTTATTACAGTGTTTACGGTTCGCAATATTTTACGGACTTTCCTATTACATGACATGAAATACATAGTTTAACAGTAAACAAAAATAATAAAACTGGAACCATTAAAATTTAAATTTCTAAAGTTTATATATACTAGATATATATTGTAAAACATCAAGATCTAGTTTTACATTAAAGGTGGTCTAAGTATTCAAATATTAGACACCAAATATTTTTCTTAACTCCAAACCCGACTAAAAAAGCTCTGACACACCGTATAAACAAATAATCTTGACGCATGTTGATTTAAATTAGCACTCTCATTACAAATTACTAGGTTGCTACATGTTATTTTAAGGAATATAAATAATTAGTACAAATTTAATTTAATATAGCATTTTATGTTTTTATTTTTATTTTTTAATTTTGAAGCTAAATATGACTTTGGTTATATAATCTATAAAGTCAAATTTAATATATTTATTTGTTTTAAGCATGTATATGCTTTTAAAAGATGATAAGTATGATGATTTTAAATATTTCATTGCATTTCTATCAACAATTATGGTAAAATTAGTAATATATGTTTTATTTCAACTTTGTACAATTTATATGTTATTGAAAAAACTAATTGTTTGTTTGACATATCTCTGTGTCAGTGTTTTGAAAAGCAAATAATTTTGGTATGCTACAAAGACATAAGAAAAGTAGTTAGATTTAGATTTTAAGCATGTATATTCCGCTACGATAGACGCCTCCGCAACAATCCAGAGCTGAAGATCCTCGTCTGTACAGCCTGTAAACAAGCAGCGAACTCCACTGTCAATGACAGAATATCCATAGCTAGAACCGTGATTACGGAGTGGACAAAGGCGCAGCGCCGAAATAGCAGACTGAATAATAGGACGAATTCCTAGTCCACATCAATATCTCCTATCAACCGCACGTAGCTCTCACTAACCCCGTCAACGAAGCAACTCGGATTTTAAAAGTTTCAGAAGAGCTAAATAGTGCTTATCTAGCTGAGGAGAATTATTGGAAGCAGTGGAGTCGCCTTCTTTGGCTTAGCCTTGGAGATAGAAACACCAGTTTTTTCCACGCAACCGCAAAAAATAGGAAACGGGCCAACTCTTTTTCTGTTCTCGAGGACTCTAATGGAAACATAGTATTCCAAGAGGATCAGATAGCGAACGTCATAGTCAACTACTTCCAAACACTCTTCTCATCCATGAACGGAAGCAGTGAGGAGACAGTTAATTATGCTTTGTCGCCAATGGTGACGGACGAGCAGAATCAGGTGCTGATACAGACTCCCTCCCCAGCGGAAATTAAGACGGCTGTGCTCTCGATACATGCGGACAAAGCACTCGGGCCGCATGGCTTCTCAGCAGGTTTCTTCCACTCCCATTGGGATGATATAGGACCGGATATGGTAAAAGAGATCCAGGGATTCTTTGAATCCGAAATCCTACCGGAAAAGATAAACGAGACGCACATCTGACTCATACCGAAGATCCCGAGCCCTCAGAAAGTGGCGGACTACAGACCTATCGCGTTGTGTAACGTCTATTACAAGATCATCTCCAAGATCTTGACAATGCGCCTCAAGCCACATCTGGATGGAATCATCTCTAAAAACACAGTCCGCTTTCGTACCGGGCCGAGCGATATCGGACAATGTCCTTATCACACATGAGATTCTACAGTTTCTAAAAACCTCAAAAGCGGAAAAAGATGCGCTATGGCTGTTAAAACCGATATGAGCAAAGCTTATGATCGGCTTGAATGGAGATTTATCCAGCTAGTCTTTCAAAGATTAGGCTTCCACCCGAAGTGGATAGCTTGGATAATGCAATGTGTGTCCACTGTTACTTACTCTTTCCTCATCAACGGTTCACCTAGAGGAAAAGTCATACCGAGTAGAGGCATCCGTCAAGGAGACCCCCTTTCACCATACATATTCATTTTATGTATCGAGGTACTCTCGGGTTTATGTAACAAAGCACAAGAGGAAGATTCCCTTAATGGAATCTGTGTAGCTCGAGGGAGTCCTCGGCTCACTCACCTCCTCTTTGCGGACGACACAATGTTCTTCATTCAAGCAAACAAACAAAGTTGCAAAGCTCTTGACCAAATTTTAAAGAGATACGAGGAAGCATCCGGGCAATTGATTAATGCGGACAAATCAGCCATCACGTTCTCTAGAAAGACGCCAACCTCCGTGAAGCGCGTTGTTAAAAATACTCTAAAGATCCAAAAAGAAGGAGAAATTGGCAAGTACCTTGGACTGCCGGAGTTGTTTGGAAGAAAGAAACGAGACCTTTTCTCCTCAATCGTTGATAGGATAAAGCAAAAGGCCAGCCGCTGGTCTAATCGGCATCTCTCTACCGCAGGCAAGATGACCATGCTGCGGAGTGCTTTATCTCCAATCCCATCCTACGCAATGACCTGTTTCAAGCTCCCGACCTCTTTCTATGACAGAATAAAATAAGCCCTCACCCGATTCTGGTGGGATGACCAAGATGGCAAACATAAAATGTCATGGGTGGCTTGGGCGACTATGATGCTTCCGAAAGAACAAGGTGGATTGGACTTTCGTGATATCAAGAGCATAAACGATGCTTTTCTCACCAAGATGAGCTGGAGAATCATGCGAAACCCAACGAGCTTACTATCAAAAATCATCCTGGGTAAATACTGTAACTCCGAACCCTTCCTCTCGGTCCCTATTAGTTCAGCCTGTTCCCACGGCTGGAGAGGTATCATGCTTGGAAGAGACATGATCTTAGCCAACACGAGCTGGGCAGTGGGTAACAGCACCGAAGTCAATGTCTGGGATTCTCCGTGGTTAAGCCACTCGTCACAACAACGCCAAATGGGCCCAGCTCCAGAAGCGATGAGCTCCCTCACAGTTTCAGACCTTTTCATCGAAGGAAGAAATGAATGGGATCTTGAAAAGATTCGCTCCATCCTCCCTTTCCACGAATCTGAGATATTAGCGATAAAACCTAGTCTCACGGGGGCTTCCGATAAACTCATTTGGATTCACAATGAGACAGATGAATTCTCAACGAAGACAGGATATAAGGCAGCCAGAGAAAACAATTCTGATACACCACTCATGGACCTGCAAGCAGGGTCTTTTGACTGCAAAAAGAATGTTTGGAATATACATACTGCCCCAAAGATAAAGCTTTTTCTTTGGAAGATTTTTCATAATGGCTTGCCGACGGGAGATCAACTCCAAATACGACAAATTGCAGTTGATGGAAAGTGCAGGTCGTGTGGCTTACCAGAATATATTGATCATCTGTTCTTTCATTGCAGCTTTGCTCAATATGTCTGGAACAGCGTTCCAATCTCACCAAGATTTGAATACAGTGGATCAATAGATTTGCGGTCAGACTGGGTTAGTCTCCTCTCCAGGAAGAACCTTCCACCCACGGGCCTGATGGACTCACCCTTGGCACCATGGATCCTCTGGCAACTCTGGATTGAAAGAAATACTCTGCTTTTTGATGACAGGCGATGCTCTGCAATTGACGTGCTCACCAAGGCGACGTTAACGGCCCGACAATGGGCCCAATGCCAGGAGAAACCATCAAAGCAAACCAACAGGACGCGAGAGCCGCAGCCGATGGATATAGAAGTGGTGGTCAGGACAGATGCAGCATGGCATGAGGGTCGTCATTTAGCAGGGCTTGGATGGACGATTGAAGGACCAACAGCTTCTTCCCACCACACAATTTCAGCAACACACGTGAGATCCCCTTTAATGGCGGAGGGACTTTCCGTCAGAGAAGCTCTCTGGAAGTGTAAAGAACTCGATCTCCCAAGACTCAAGCTGGAATCATACTCAACTAACCTAATCAGGATTCTGAAGGGCGAGGCCACAAACTCAGAGCTGTACGGTGTGGCAGCGGATATCATGTCTGCAGCAAACTCTTTTGAGATTATATATTTTGTTTGGATATCTAGAGAAAGAAATTATGTGGCTGATGGTTTAGCAAAACAGCGCTTGTCTGTTGAGCTAGCCATGAATGCCCCACCAAACCTTGGCTAACTGATTTTATTGAAGTTGTATTTCGAAAAAAAAAACTTATAATATATCTCTTATGCATCATTTAAGATCTTTTAAAAATTGCAACCTCAATTTTGTATTAATTACAATATAAACTTGATAAGGTGTCAACATCTAACATCTTTTTAATGCTTACATGTCAGTTTTACTATAGTTTTGGACAAAATTTGGATTAACAATTTAGTTTCCAGAGAAATTAAATAACAATATAAAAACGGTCGGCGTTTGTAATTTGGTCCTTACGAACCTCCTTTCCTAAACTCAGTCTGTAAATTAAAGATACATCTTCTAAAATCTTGCTACTACACGTAGCCACAACATTTTTCTACAATATTCGACCGAAGCCAATATGACAGAGTTGTTTTAGCTCACATAACTTAACCTAAAAATCTTGCTACTATACGCACAATGGCATGTTCGCTCCTCATGAATCACACGCTAACAATTCTAATGAGTTACGCACTTGCACTCATACAGTACACATTAGAAAGGGAAGTAAGTAATGTATCAATACTACTAAAATATAAGGAGTCCTAAAAAATCTACCTATAAAAGTTGTTTGGACCCTTTCAATTAATTTATTATTTTTTTATTCTACCTAATATTTCTCTAAACAATACAAGGTAACATGATATACATGGGTTAGTCAATTCCCTTATTTATTTTTAGACTACCGAATGATGTATCAACACGCCAGGTCTATGCCCGCATTGCAACGAGGACGAAACAGCTCTCCACCTGTTCTTTTTCTGTCCCTTTGCAGCACAGGTCTGGGATGCTTCCCCACTGACAGTTCGACCGAACTTCTCCAACACTGAGGCACTCCATGATCTTTTCACGATCATGTCGACTACAGTCAGTCTACCACCTACGGGAGTCTCGTGCAGCATTGCCCCTTAGATCCTTTGGGGGATATAGACAGCTCGTAATCTTTTAATTTTTGAGCAGAGGCAGGTTCCTGCTAGAGTAATTGTCTGTAATGCTTGCTCCTCTGGTCGATAATGGATACATGCACAACAGTTGAGTGTACACGCATCACGCAGATTACCATTGGAATTTGAGATACCACCAGCCAGACTGGATGTTTTCCGATGCAGTTCCGACGCAGCTTGGTCCAAAGAGACACAACGAGCGGGGCTGGGATGGGTTATTGAAGCCCCTGGAGACATAGCCGTTCAGAGTAACTCACGAAGGATGCCCCATGTCTCCTCCCCCCTCATGGCGGAAGCGCTGGCCTTGAGGGAAGCAATGATAGACTCCAAGCGCATTCTTCTTACCAACGTCTGGTTTCGAACCGACTCCCGGGAGCTCGCCAGAGCTTTATACTCGAAGTCATATCCGGTGGAGCTCCTTGCAGTTCTCATGGATATCGAGTTACTATCCTCTTCTTTTTCGTTTTGCTTTGTTTCCTTCTTTGGCAGAGAAAACAATGTTACAGCAGATGCCTTAGCGAAATCTGCTTTATGTGATCCTTCTCCTGCTTTGTACTAAACCATTTTCGTTTAGATATATGAAGCATTTCCGTTGACAAAAAAAAAGGAAATTTATATTTACCTTATATTTTCCTAATAATACCTTAAGTCAATAACATGACCAATCTCTAAATTTTTCTCATTAAAATCATAATAATAAGTTCAAACATCGAATCATACTAATAAAAGTGTGACCAAACATGAACAAATAATTAAATAAAAATAATTGTTAATATATATATATATATATATTGTTCAATAGTTTTTTTTTTAATTTCAAATTCATTAAATATATTGTCTAAATCATAACAAATAATGTCAAAACAAACTAATATATTGGGAATATGCTATGTATATATTTTCTAAGATATTTTTAACAATATATTATATATACAATTTTCAAAGCAGAATACAAAAATAAATAAATATTATTAAAAAGGAATCATCTCAAAAATCTACTTACACGAAACTATTGCACCAATTCATTAGTTAATTAAGGGGTGGATGTTGGGGCACTCATTCCTGTTCGATTTGGATGCATTCGGGTTTTCGGGTTCAAAATTTTTAGCCTCATTCGGATATTTCTAAATTTTGGTTTGGGTTTAGTTTGGATCTTTGCGGGTTTGGTTCGGGTTTGGATAACCCATTTAAATAATTTTTTAATTCATTATATATTTTAAATTTCTCAAAATGTATAAACAAAATCTATCATAGATCAAAATACCTAAAATTAACATATAAATTTATTTAGTTTGAAATTTTGTATTGAGAATCAATAGATATTTCGTGTTTTGAGTATACTTTAGCTATTTTAGACATATACTTTTGACTATTTGTATATATTTTAAATTATTTTGGACAACTAAAAAGTATTTTATATATTTCCTGAATGTTTTTAATATACAGTAAATCTAAAAATAGTTAATATATATATATATGAATATATCTATTTCAGATATATTCGGGTACCCGAAATACTTTGGTTCGGGTCGGATTCGGTTCCGATTTTTTAAATACCAAAAATTTGAACTCATTCGGATATTTAATCAATTTAGGTTCGGATTCTATACTTTTTTTTTGGATCGGGTTCAGTTCGGTTCTTTGGATTCAGATTTTTTGCCCAACTCTAAATTAATTATTGGTCTTAACTTATATTTATTTAATAGTACACGCTCACGTGACATACATAAATTTTAAAATGTGGATATGGATCCATAATCCAAACACCTGTAAAATACTTATAATATCTGGATAAGTAACATGTAAGAGTTAATTTAGGTATTTAAGGACTCAGAAAAGACTTGAATTACCTGAAACTCAAAAATTACTGAGCGCAAAAAATATTTAAAAATACAAATAAATACCCAAAATATGCGAAATAGATATATAAAAATTGTTACTGAACACAAAAAATATTTAAAAAATTTCTAATACCCAAACTTTTTTTAATATGAAATTTCTAAAAAATAGTTATATAAGATTGTACAGACGAAATTTTATAAAACATTTTATAAATTATATAATTTTAGAAAAATGCCTTTATTCAATATAATAAATTTGTAACATAATAATGTACATTCCAAAATACTAATTTATAAACTTTGATTACAATCCAAAAAAATTCAAAAGGGCGGATCAAAATCTAGTTATTAGGTTATTAACTGAGCCAAAATATATTCCGACCTTTGATACTAGACGTATACGTACAACATTAGAATTATTTCATGTGTTGTTTTATATGTATAAGATATAACTGGCTTTAATATATTCACGTGACCAAATTAGTTTAAGTTTTGGAATGGTCAATGAAATATTTGAATTTGTCATTGCAATCTTATTGGGAATATTAAATTGTGTTCAAAGTGAATATTTCTCATTATAGGACTGATGCATATCATTATTATAGTCTTTATATATATGTTATCATAAAATTTTAATCCATAAAAAAATAAAACATGCATTTTTGCGGATGAACAGATCATAAAAATACACAATATATACTATAAATTGTTATGCTTATAAATGTCATATCAAATAATTATTTAATACAAAAATTATATAAATATATATTATCACATAGACAAAATAAATATTTTATTTATAAATAATTAAAATAAACATATGTGCGGGTGCACAAATCAAGTTTTAGTCTCATCAAACCCAAAATTAAATCGTATCATCAACTAGTTTAGTACATAAAATCTTTCTCATTAAATATTAGTTAAAACAATGATTTTGGTAAGTCACAAAATCTACCATATCTTTGAATTCTATAAAAGAAATTACAAATGTGACAAATTCTTAAATAATTACAAATCTTGAGGAACCTTCGGAACCAATACGGATAAACTTTTTAACATGTGGCCACTGGTAGGATTTACATGGGTGATCACCAGCACTCTTGGATGTCTCGGTGGGTTCTCTGGCTAAGATCCGGTGGACGATCATTGGCACTAGTTGAATCCTCTCGAGACTCCGGACACCAGAATCATCCAAAAAATACTCACAGAAAATATGTTACAGATCTTAACTCATATATCTTAACTATCTGGATATCCCATTACTTGTTACATTCATATTCTTCACTCCAATTAGGTATATTCCATATTCCAACTAAAGCACCTAAAAACTTTTGGCGGGTTTCCCAGCTTAGCTCTGGTGGGCAGTCATTAGGCACTATACCTCTTTCGATGACATCCAGATACCAGGGTCATAAGAAAAATGATTTGAGATTACCTAATTTGATTTGAGAGATTCCAAAATGTCTTCCGTTCCTTGTGCTACAGTTTTTAAAAATTGTGGGTTTTGTTTGTAGTCGTAGGCTTGATTTTGGGCAATTCTTAAAGGGTCAACATAAGAGTATGGACTTTGCTGCTCTGTGCAAGGCCATGAAAACAAAAAAAAAACCTAGCATTCGTTATTGCTTTAAGTGCTCACTGGACAGCTTCGCTTATATTTTGTTTTAATGTTTTCCATCATACTTTGCAATTATTTATTAGCTGATTCAATTTCATTTGGTACGGGGAGAAGACAGAAGAGGTGCCTACCTTAAACGATAGGGTATGATGTACTAAGCGCAAATACGTGCATTTGCAGTTTTGCAGTCTTACCTGAGCAGTATGAGTCTGATCCGTTCTTCAGCTCCATTTGGATTTTTAGAGCTTGGTGAACGTACGGATTTTGTGCTACACAACGGTTACACATTCTGTGGAGGTAAGTTATGCATCCTGAAGGGAATCTCCGCCTCAATATTATCAAAGAATTTCACAATGAAGGCCATTTTGGTAGGGATCGTAGACTCCAACTAGTGTCCGACACTCATCAATCGCAGAGACGTCTGCATGGTTTGTTGAGCGTTGTGTCATTTTTACAGGTCTAAGGGTCATCCAACCAACAACGGGTTGTATCTTCCTGTGCCGGTTTCAACTCAGCATATATGAATGGATTTTGTATTTGGTCTTCCTCGAACTCTGAGTGTTCATTACTCAATCTTCATTGTCGTAGATCGTTTCTCAAAGATAGATCACCTTGCAGGATGACAACAGATGCATTACAAGTTGCAATGCTGTTCTTTTGAGAGATTTATCGAATTCATGGTTGCCATTTTCGATTGTGTCTGACAGAGTTTCTAGGTTCTTTAGTCATTTTTGGCGGTCTCTTTGGTGTCTTATCCGCACTAGTCTTGACTTGAGTTCGGCTTATTATGATATGTTTAACGTTTAAACATCTCATTCCTTTTGTGGCACAAGAAGACAATGAAGATCCGAGGTCGGATCTTTGTCTACCTCAGGTCAAGACCTGATGCAGCATAGCTCACACTCCCACTTGGTTTTGGTTTTTGTTTCCTTTCTCTTTTAAGCTTATTCTTATTTTAGATAAGTATTGTTTTATCCTTATACATAAAGGATCAAGATTTAAGATATGGGACATATTAGATTTGAATCGTCTAATTAGACTTAGGTCTTTTTCTAA
>OVBX01007365.1:0-10919 GCA_900406325.1 Erucastrum elatum
TATATATATATTGTAAATAACAAATTATGAAAAGATTTCTTCAGATTTGATTGTAGAGTAAATATAAAAATATCTATTTGATTTCTTTGCTTTAGAATAATTCAAATATTTATATAAAAATTTATCGAAACAACATTCTAATGGGTGTTTCAATTTTTTTTTAAAAAAATCACACTTAAATTAAGTCATAAATTCTATTTTAATAGAATAAATTATTTACTTCTGGCTTCTGGGTTCGAACTTCTGAAAGAACAGATTCATAGTTGGTAGAAATATCATATACTCTAACCAAAATTGGGGTATAAGTTGGCTATATTTGTAAAATTCTTTAAAGTTTTTTTCCCTAAATGGGTTTTCATATTCTTTTAATGTACTTACGTATTAGTTTTTTTTTTGTTTTAAAAATGTGATTTCACTTTGTTGTCGAGAACTCAATTATTGTAAATAGAATTTTCAGCATGAACTGAACCTATGTGAGGATAGTTACAACCGCAATTCTTTTATCACGTAACCAATTCGACGTAGTTAACTTTTTTGGTCTTAAAAAAGTATTTCACCATTTTACTGGGAATCCAAATATTTTTATTTTATTTTTATTGTTGGTCCATTGAAAACCAACCTATTGGATCATAGCGGATTCAGGAAGGATGGGACCGTAATCTTTCCATCTTTTTGAAAGCGAGAAGTGGACCCTGCTCTGTGAAACAAGTCTCACACAGTGTCCTCCGCTCTAAGAGTGTCAAACCACAAGCTTTCGCTTCAGTCTTAACGCTCAACTCCCGACTTAGAATGGGCAGGCCAGTAAAATAGCCAACTCGAACCCGGCCGAAAGAGATCAGCCTATTGTCCTAACATCTTGTTGTCTCCAGCTGATCAGTTTGCGATTGAAGTCTATCTCGATCGTTGTTAGTTGTTACTTGTTAGTGTAAAAAAATGTTTCTCAGATCTCGGAAACAAAACCAATGATAAAACACACGCAAATGTAGAGAGACGAACAAATACTTAAAAGAGTACTTTTATCAAATCCGTCAGTGTCCTAATCTCATGCAATATTCTTACTTCTATCATATATTATACCCCAGCACTTAAACACAAAACGAAAATCACACTGACATGTGAAAAGAAGTGTAAATAGGAAACAAATTGATTGGAATGAAAAAGTAGGAAGCACACTGAATCTTTTGTAAAGGAGTTAGAGGAAAAGTATTTGGAGCATGTTAGAATAATTGCTCCCACGAATCATTTTGGGAGATTTTTTAATTAAGCAAATCTAAACTTTGGGGATTTTGATTTAAATATATATAAATTTAGACGAAGTGTTGTTTTCAATCTTTTACTCAAACTAAAACTTGATCTGCACTTCCGTGTGGATGTTTGATTTAACGTATCTTCAACAGAAACTCATAAATCGCGGATTTTATAAAACAAAATTTCATATATATATTTTTTTATGTTTTGTAATTTACATATATAGTAGAATATATTATCTCATAATTTGATGTAATTGTATGTTGTTAGTTTATTTTAAAATGAAGTCGACAAAAAAAGTTTATTTTAAAATGAAAAAACATGCTAAATTTTTTAATTTTTGCGTTAGTATTCTATGAATTATTATTAATTTTATGATATTTCGTTTTCTTGAAATTTAACTCTCAAATTTTTTATGTTTGACTAAATTAAATAATGTAATACTATATTTAAAAATTGTTTTATATAATATATATTATACATCTCAGTTTGTGTTTTTAATTTCACCACAAAGAAACAACAACTATTAGAATTAATTAATTTAAATTTATTTTAAATGCAGTGGTAGAATCTGTAAATAAAAAGAAACACAAAAGAAAATATTTGATTTACTGTAAATGGAATGGCTAAATGTGTAAATAACTGAAAATACTAAATATGTTATTTATATTTCCAAATAATTCTCATTTATTATGATATCTATGTTTCCAAACAATACTAAAAGGTAATTTAATTTTAATAATATAGATTAGTTAATTTAAATTTATTTTAAATGAAGTTGTAGAATCTGTAAATAAAAAATAAAAAAAATATTTAATTTATTGTATATGTAATGGTTAAATGTGTAAATAACAGAAAATACTTAATATGTTATCTATATTTCCAAACAATTCTCATTTATTATGTTATATATGTTTTCAAACAGTACTAAATTGTACTTTAGTTTTAATAATATTGATGTGAGATTAATAAGGAAAAAAACTAAAAATAAAGAAAACATATTAGCTGGTTATATACGTGTCATTTAATACAAGGAAAAATGATTGACTAAAACATTATGCCCTTTATTATACAATCAACAAATAAAACATGAGTATAAACATTATGCCTTTATTATACAATCAGCAATTTTTAAGAAGACATTTTGAAAGTATTTATAAAATGATAATGCTCTCTACTCAATATTCTCAAATGGAGTTTTTAGTAGAGCTTTTACATGTAAAATATAAATAGTTTTTTAAAAATATATAATTATTTTTTATAATACGAAAAAGACTATGTTTATATCAAAATATTAAATTTATATTTTAAAAAATAAAACTTGCAAATAAAATATATTTTAATTTTTTTAATAATAATATTTCATATTTAATATATAATTTAGTTTATATAATTATTTATGATTCATTATTTTTAATAATAGAAACATAGAATAATATATATTGGTATATCATAATATATATATATACATCTATATTATATACCATATATTAATGCTTATGATAATTATTAATATATATATATAAGAGCATATAACTTCTGCAGTATATTATTACTGATTTATCATCAATTCTACCAGTCAAGACCTAAGTTGTTGGGACATCGGTCTGTAACCATTTTATGATTTTTAAAATTATATAACTATGAATTCTTCCATGTATATGTTTTTAGTTTGATGAATTTTAAATTTCTTAATTCTTATATATTGTAGTTTAACAAACTTCTACAATAAAATTTGAAAGTTCAGATAGCGAAATTATTTTTTAGCTATAGACGAAAATTATAATAGCAAAACATTGACAAATATTAAAAGATGATATATAAACCGGGAAAATGAGAAATATTGATCCACTTTTAAGTGTTCACACCAAACCTACAAATCTTCCTTTCTCTTAGAGATCAAATAATTTGAAAGAAACTTACCGAGCATGACCCCATAATAGAAACTATAATTATTAATTTATTACCTTTCTCCCGGGTGCAGCAAGGTCAAATGAAAAACAATATATACATGCCTATATAGAAGCCTTCCGAAGGAAACAGATACTAGACTTATTAAGAAGAGAAGGAGCAAATCGATTCAGGCCGGACATATACAACGCGACAAGTGGAAAATTAAACCAAAATGAATCCAAATAGACCGAAGAAGGCAAGGAGTTTGCAACCTTAGATCACCATATGTCAGGCTGCACAACGCAGCTGCTAGCAAGCAATTCAGACACGAGTACGCAGACTTATGAAAGAAAACATGATCATGATCAGTGAAGCAAAGCAGCTAACTCAAGCAAAGATGTCTTCAAGAAATAATCTTGACATTTAAACTACACGAACTAATCAAAACCGGCCAGAAAACTCGCATGAGTGAAATTTCTGTGAACTACTTAGGCGGATTCATGTATATTACATATATACTTGAATTCTGAACGTATTTATTCTTTTAGTACAAGGTTTTTGTGTCTAATTCGTTTCTGCATAGTTATAGTTTAATAAGACTATTTTCAAAAGATTCAAAATATGAAACTTCATAGAAACGCTGAAAAAAAAACGCCATAGACAGATTTAACAAATTTAGCATGAAATTAAGTTGCAAATAATTAACCATAATATTCAACTTTTCGGTTTATCCAAACTGGAAGTCAATTTCCGAACCAGTCACGCATGTTTCAAACCGGGTAAAACCCGGTTCACAAAAAAAATACAATCATGCCTTGGTGCGTTCTTGACTTCCCCAAAAAATTAGTGTTTAACCCTTCTCGTGGGACCTACAAAACAAACCTAAATCAGTCTTAGCTGCGCTTTATCTACCAAAACACCCACGAAATCGTTCTCTTTAGTTAACTCATTTCTTATTTAAAGCTCGACGGGATCTCCGGCAGCAGAGGACTTCCGAGAGCGGAGGAGATACGGTTGACAGTGGAGCAAATACGGTTGTTGATGGCTGTAGTGGAAACGTCCAGTCTTGCGGTGGTGACGTTGCTCACCAAGACCTGTACCACAACGGTGAGCAAGGACGAAACCAGATTGACGGAAATGCCCTCAAACACATTGGGTTGATTCACGGGAACAACAGAGAACCCTAGGGGCAAAAGACGAATTCTAGAAGGATCCTCGCCGTTCATAGCGAGATGAACGGCGTTGGCGTCGACGGTTGAATAAACCACGAGACTGCCGGAGTTATCAGTGCATGTTTCTTGAAGCATCCACTCTACATTATTCGATGAACTACTCGTCCCCTGTAATAAATATTATTAGAGATAATATCTATACACAATGTTAACAGTCTAAACTTAGAATATTTTAGTTTAGAAAAAAAATACACTAACATGGAAGCGAAGAAGAGAAATGCAGTTTCCAGGATGTGATCCATTTGCGATATGAACAACTTCTTGAAACTGATTCTCATTGAACAACATCTCCATCTTCAGTAAAAAGCAAAAGTTTCAGAATCTTGGATCACAAGAAACAACGGAAGAAACTTTTTGGTTCTGAATCTTTTACCTGAGAGCGACGATGATCGTTGCGAAGAAGATCAAAGACTTGATGATGAGAATAAGGAAGTAACGTGGTGGAGACGGCACATAGTACAACACCACCACAAACTTTTGTTGTTGTGATTCTCACCGTCTCTTTCGGTGATTCAGACAGTGCTTGTCCGTACGAGTTGCTTATGGTGAGACAGAAAGTTCTCACCATACTCTGTGACAGCTTCATCAAATTCCTCTTCGCTTCTACAGACGGTATCACTGAAGGAGAAAAATCATTCGAAGTCACGTTAATTGACTGCATAACTTTTAGGTTTACTTGCCAAACAAGTTAATAATACCTCCAAGGTCGGTGATATCCGTAGCCATGAGACTAGCCATCCTCTCACACTGTCTCCGCAACACAGCTAGCCATCTTTCAGCACCAAAGGCTGCACCGCTCTTTACAAACTCTCTAACCATCTCGTGGTGCACGTGCTTGTCCTCTACTTCCACGTGCTCAACCCACGTGATCTGAGAGTAACCGTTAGACATGTCTTGAATAATGCAACCAGAAGGCTTTCTCTGGTACTGATCAGTAGCGGTATTATCCGAAGCCGGTTTAATCAAACCGATAACCGGGAAATCTACAACCATCCATTTTCCAGCATCCACGTTTTGCTTCACATACCGTAGAAAGTAACATTCTCTTGTTGGTACTAATAGAGATAGTACTTGTAACTCTGCATACATCTTTTTCGAATAAAAAGAAAACATTTTCATTAATACACAAAAACTAATTGATTATATAAAAATGACGAGTAATCAAATCAATTAGTTTAATTTAATTTGTCAAAACAATTTTTTTATTAAAATTAATCTAAAATGTTTATGGCCCCCTATATCAGTTATAGTCTTCAATATGTCACTCACCAGAAGAAGAGTGCCACTAGCTCCAGAAACTCCTGAAGAAACGATCTGAATCGTTTTGGCTTTTGACACTATCGAGCTAAACATCTCCGACCATTTACCCTTCCAAGCAAACATTAACACATTAATGTTAATCGTAAAACTATAATAAAATAAACACGTTGAATTTGTTTTACTTACAGCATCAAGAAATACGTTGACAAGGGTTATGCTGTTCATAATGACGACTGTGCTAGCTCTTGAAGCTTCTCTACGAAAATGATCATCATCCACTGAAGGCCATTGGAACATCTTCTTGTACTCTTCCTCATCAAGAGATATTCTCTCGTTGTCTGCTCCCTTCTTGTTCCACAACGGCTCATTTGTGGCACACATCTTAGCTAACTCTTGAACGCAAGAACCCGCAAGATCCATCGCAGGGGCTTTATCTTCTTCCGTAATTAACAAATTGTTTGTGTCTGGAAAAACACAGGCTGCTTCTGGTGGAGGAAGATAAGGATTCATCAACGAGGTGATGCTGTGTAATCGATCAAGCTGCATCATGTAATAGCCGTTTTTAATTAAAATTAGTTAGAACAGACATCAACATGGCTGATGATATTTTCATTCGTTTACCTCTTGGCGGAGGCGGGAGTTTTCGAGGTGGAGTTTGTCTCTAGAGCCGCCACAAGAAGAGCAAGAGAGGCTTTGAAGATCGAACTGAAGCTTACGGTTCTCTGTCTTAAGAGTCTCGTTCTCTGCTTTTAGCATCACATTCTCGCTCCTGCCTTGTTCTATCTGTTAATCAAAATGGTTTGAGCCAACGAAAACCGAATTTAAACCGGTTTGGTCCAAAGTAAATTAAAAAGAGAGTACCTTTATTTGGTTACGTCGATTTTGAAACCAATACTTGACTTGTAGAGGCGAGAGGCCAAGTTCTTCACTTAATCTCGTCTTGTCATCGTCATTGGGATGAGGATTTACATTGAAGAATCTACAATAAACACCAAGTAATTAACAGTAATCATCATATAATTTAACAATTATTTTGTTTAAGGGCAAAGACGTACGCTTCCATTTCTTGAATCTGATGAGCACTGTGTCTATTACATAAGCGTTTTTTCTTAGCCGGAGGAAGCTGTTGTTCGATTGCGTTATCCTCAACCGGATTAATACCCGACCCGATTGACCAACCTGACCCGTTTTTAGTCATGCATATCATCTCATACTCTTCCTTCTGAAAAAAAACCCAAAACTAAAAATGATAAGCTTTTATTTAGATGCAAAAAAGAAGAAAAATTGGAGAAATTAGGGTTTTGGAAGTGAGAACATACCGGGATAACGTAGGAGAAATTAGGGTTTCCGAAGGTGCTAAGTTTGAAATCATGATTTTGGACTGGTCCTGTCGGAGACGAAGAGGCCGAACCGAAAATGTTGTCGGAGTAATTAGCAACAACGTGTCCTTCTTCTTCGCCTGATTTCGCCACTTGATGATCTTCGTACATTTTTTTTTGTTTCCTTCTAGAATCTGGAGGAATTAACAAAAGAAAATGTAGAATCGGTGAGTGTTTAAAAAGGAAGATAAGAGGTTTATTTATTTTGTTCTTTTTGTTTGTTTTATTCCTCTTAACGGCGGTAACGGTATTACTGTACCAGGAAGAGCTAACGGCGTCTGTTTCTGTTTAACGTCGAAAATCGAGGGGATATAGAAGGCGAAGAGGCTTGTCCACCACTCTTAACTTTCCCTCGAAGCAAGCAGAGAGTCAAATCAAATCTTTTGACAGTAGCCACAAAAGTCAAAACTTTGGGTTCTCTCCGTCAAACTTTCTTCCATATGCGCTTTTCTACTGCGTGTAATGCAACCTCGTTATTCGCAAACAATCCAAATACTCATTTCATTTCTCCATATAGGTTAATACATCCCTGGACCCTCGTTATAAAATCTCAACAACATAACATCTTGTATTTCTTCAGTTCTGTTGATCTTTTTTTTTGAACAATTAGTTCTGTTGATCTGCTATGTTGTTTGGTAAATCTTTTTTCCTTTGTCTAAACCGAAATTGGTGACAGTACGAAAAAATCTTCGTTATATAAAACGTTTAAGGAAACGCCAGCTTACTAAATTATTTAAAACTTTTGTCAAAAAAATTATTGAAAACAAAATTGAAGTCTGATAATTATTTTACAATAAAATTAATAAGCCATATATTAGACTAATAATAAATAAAATTAAATAACTTAATTAAATTTTACGTATATTAATTTTCTTATGATTGTTAAATATATATAAAACTAAATTGATATAATCTATAATCTATTTGTAATTTTCGTTAAAATGAAATCATATTCATGTAAACGAATATAAGTTTTCATATGAAAAGGGTCCCAGCGGTGATTGAGAAAGCTTTGAAAGAAGATTATGATAGCTTTGCTACAAAAAAAAGAAGAAGATTATGATAGCTGGATTTTGCAGAATATAGCTTACGGTTGTTTTACTCGGTATTTAAACGAAATGGTGTGACGTTTGTGAACATGTAGGGTGTGACGGGTAAGTGTTAGAGTAACTGAGAGTAAATAAAAGTGGAGTAATTGAGTGGAAAAGAAAAAGTGAGAATGAGAATAAATGAGAATAAAAAAAAACAAAGATGATTGGTAGTAGATTAGAGTAAATGAGAGTAAAATAAAGTAAATAAATAATAATCAAAAAATAATATTTATTAACTTATAAACAGTACAGCACAATTCATATTATATTACAATATAATACATAAAATCATTTAAGCATATTACAATACACATACAAATGAAAACTATCTTCACAATAAATAAGTACACATATATATATATTAAAACTAAGTAAATTTAACGCCGACGTCGAGGTCTACGTTGATTTGCAGCTCATATTTGCTCAGCAATTTGACTACGAACTATTTGCATATACGTCCCAGCTTCTGATTCTTCTTCGCCTGTCAAAGCAGTATTTCCGTTATGCTCATTATTCTCATCATGTGCTTCTTCACTATCATTCTCGATATCAATGTTGTCAAAATCAGAATCTTCAAAATTATGTTGACGAATAAAATTATGCAAACCCATCGTAGCAAATATTACACTTCTTTGTGTAGCAATATCATACCTAGGAAATTCATTCAGAACTCTCCATTTTTTTTCCAAATTCTAAATGTCCGTTCGATGCATGACACCTATTATACATTTCTTTGCTGGTTCTAGGTGGTTGACCATTATTGAATTCTTGTAGATGATATCTTGTGCTCTCTCCAAATTATTTTCGAAATGGAGCTAAATATCCTCGTCTATTAGCATATCCAGAATCAACGAAATAGTATTTATTTTTCGGAGGTACATGAAACATCAGATCATCTCGTATTGCGGTAGCTAACACTCGGACATCATGTGCAGATCCCGCCATTCCGACATAACAATATGTGAAAAACATGTCATGATCACATATAGCCAAAACATTAAGAGTAGCAATTCCTTTTCTATATATAAATCGGAGACCTTCTCGACCTGGTGACACCATAACTGGTACATGCGTTCCATCAAGAGCACCAACAAATCCGTGAAAATAAGTTCCATATTTTGCATCCCTCTGAAAACGGTTGGAGATGGCCGTAAGTTCTTGGACTGTTCGTGGTCGTACATAATCTACAATAAAAATATTAGAAACAATACTGATAACTTATTATATTTTAATAAAAAATATATATAAATAAAAAACTTTTTGAACGAAATCATAGTTTTCTAGAAAATACAGAACTATTAACTAATGTGTTTTTATGATAAACTATACATTTTAATATAAAATTCTGCTTTGTTTTTATTTAAAATTTATATATTTATTTAAATTATATGTAAAATTTTAATTTATATGAACATATATAAAATATATAAAATTCTATGGACTAAAATGATAAACAAGAAAGTAATCAAGACTATTTAAGAAGTGTATATAGGGACCAAAATAATATAAAATCTCAAATATAAATTTTGTACAATAAAACCTTATATTTAAGGTTTTATTGTACAAAACCTTATAATTTTTTAGGTTGCTATTGAAATATATTAAAATTTATATTTGAAGTTTTAAAGTTGTTATTGGAGATGTTTTGGAAATGCTTTTGGGATTTGATCAATCTTGTTATCAATCTTGTAATTGCTCTTGAACTTATAATCTCGTTCCCACTTCTAAACTTTGGTCTGTTATGCAGCTTAAATGTAACATCTATTTAGCCAAAAAAAAGTTTGAAATCTTTATACACATTGTTTTCAATGATTTGATGGGGTAATGTTTTGATGAGGGTCATATTTTTTGGTCTCCATGAGAATTTTTGGTTTAAAGTAAAATTGTTGATTGAAATTAGATTTAGTTCTACTATCGGTTTATATTTTGATGGTTAATATAAATTCATAAGCAATGATCTGAACTGTTTTTTTTCTTCTTACAAATACACACCCACTCCTATTTTTAACCAATTCAAGAATTAAAATTAAAATTATGATTGTTAACTGATAAAAGCTAAACTTGGCTAAACTGATATTTTCATATTTTCTTAAAATAAAATATAACAAATTACACATTAAAAACTAAAACAACAACCAACATGATAAATATACATCCAATCAAATTTTTTGAAATACTATTACTAATTAAAATAGCTAATTAATTCCAAATTAAAATTATGATTGTCATATGTTCAAAGCTAAACTTAGCTAAATTCATATCAATTTAATGTATATTTATTATTTTTTTAAATATATAAAAAACTAAATATTTTGAACTAAAACAACAAACTGGAAATAAAATAATGATTTTACTTATTTAAATTCAAGATAATCGTATTTTAACTTGGAAGAAATCTAATTTTATCATAAATATTACATTACTTTCTAAATACTTTCACACAATATTTTTTTTTAAAAATATCTTAACTATTTAGTGAAAGGGACTAAACTTTCCCTTCCAAATCATTTGTACATTATTTTTAAAAGTTATTTATAAACTCAATTTTGATCCTATAAATACTAAACTCTAAACAATAATCAATAAACTCAAACGTTATGTTATTTTGACTGAATATATTTTTTTTAAAAATAGTATCCATTTTATACCATTTCAAAATATTTTATCAAGAATAACTGCATTCCACTGTAAACCAAAAATAATTAATCAAATTGTTTAGATTTAATAAATAAAACTGCAGTTAAGAAACAACATATTAGTATTTCAATAATATATATATATAGCGTGTTCAAAATATATATATATATATATATATA
>OVBX01007367.1:0-10919 GCA_900406325.1 Erucastrum elatum
TCCACAAAAGTAAAACAAAAAATTCAATTAATAGAAAATCTAACAAAAGCCACAGCTTAACCAATAGAAGAGTATACTATTGATCACACGTTTCAAAACTTAAACAACGTCAATGAGCTTCCGTTCAAATGCATGATTGATTCAATCTCCTCCAAAGATAAACTCTTAATTTGATCTTCTGATAAACTCAAGTCTGAAAGAACATGTACAAAATTATATTTACCCAA
Source organism: Erucastrum elatum (assembly GCA_900406325.1). Classification (NCBI taxonomy): domain Eukaryota; kingdom Viridiplantae; phylum Streptophyta; class Magnoliopsida; order Brassicales; family Brassicaceae; genus Erucastrum; species Erucastrum elatum. The sequence continues at coordinate 228 of OVBX01007367.1, forward strand.
TCACAATTTCTAATGACGTTTTCTTTTGATAAAAACATGAGCTTACTTGGTTTATCCGTACTTTTTCTTTGGTTACATAATATATCTTGTGATAGTTTTTTCCAAGTAGCATTTCAAACGTTTTCTGGATTTGTGATACTATGTGTTAGCAATAGGACACAAAACAGCTTGTGAAGATCCTTTGTTGATGCCTAATAACATGCTTCTTTAATAGCTTCAATATTTTCTTCATCATCGTACTTCCAGATAACATAAGAAGTTATTTTTTTCTAAAATCCGTCATTAAATTAGGTTTTGAAGAAAATAAGCAACTTAAAATGTAGACGACAATAAAATATAAGATATATATATATATAACAGTATTGATATGGTTGTCACGATAAGTTTGTATCAAATAATATATTCGTACTATTTATTACATTCTTTTTATTGCTATCTAGATGTTCTGAATTTAATGCGTTAACATAAATGATTCTTAATTGTTAACAATCAATCTTGTGAATTAAATATGATGAATATATGTTACGTGATGTTGTAATCATCATTAATCGGTAATCATTAATGTGAAAATATGGTAAGACAACAATGTTACTTATATAGATTCTTACGTAACCGTAAGAAAACTACTTGTGACTCTTAGAACAGGTCACGACTTTACAAACACGATACGACTTTACAAATACACCCATTTGGTTTACAGTTACATTATAATTAATTATGTATCATACCAAACTCAATTATAATAAACTAACACTCTCCCTTAATTGAGTTTCGGTCTCCATCAAAGTCTTATTTCGTTCTTCACAACTTGGTGCACAAACCTGAACTTATTTGTCTTCCTCAAGTTTTGCGACTTCTTTTTTTCTTCTTATTTTGTTTTATGTAGTGCTCGAAAACGGCAACGCTGTCCATTCTCTTCTCTTTCACCACACAGAGGTAGTCCTCGTACCTTCTTCTTTATTGCACAACTGATACTCTCTTATCAATTGTTCTTTTGAACTGGAAACACCTCTTTGATGATCTTCTCTCCTTGGCTTGTCATCACTTGGATATTCCCTTTCCCTGCCTTGATTACTTGTTGACAATTCACAGGTAATTTTTGTGCCGAGTAGCCTTGCTCAGTTTATTCCAACAGCGGCCTCTCTCCCATGTAGTACTACATCTTTAACGAAAGACTCCACACAACTCTTATTTGTGATGATTCTCCCTAGTTTGTCTTTTCAACAGTAGGCTTTCATATGTGATGTTGTTTTTTTTTACATACATCACATCAACGGTCCATCTGGAATCCCTTGTTCCACCACCGTTCCTAGTTTCCTGGTCTGAAGATGCTCATCATCTTAGTACGCCAGAAGTTGTACTCATCCCATCAAATATAGGAATCATTTGTTGTGATGTTCCCTTCATCGTCTTCTTTCGGTTACTCTATAACCGGTTCCGCTCCCTTTTTCTCTTAGGTAAGCAGCCTTTTTTCTTGCTTGGTGTCTTCCTTTGACCACCACCACGTCTCTTTTGTCAGTTATTTGTGTTGGTTGATTTGAAACACATTCTCCATCAAAGCACACACTCATCTGTCTTTAAGATAATAACAATTATCTTAATACACCAAAAAACCTCTCCATCAAACATAAGCATTTGTATGATTTTTCTTGGGTTTTTTTCTTCTTTAGAACTCTCTACAGATTTTTTTTCTTTATAATTAAATTGCCCATGAATCTTAAAAGCTCTAATACCATGTTGGACAAACTAAAGAGTACAAAATACATCTAGAAAATTTATCTTTATTATTGACACTTTTTACAGAACACAAAATTGTCTTTATATAGATTTATAAAGTAACCGTAAGACACTACTCGTGACTTTTCCCACAAGTCACGACTTTACAAACCCACCCGTTCAGTTTACATAGACTTTATGTTAATTATGTAAATTAGACTAAATTCAATTATACATTAACACTCTCCCTTAATTGAATTTCTGTCCTACACTAATAGTTTTTCTTTTTTTTTTGTTCTTCACATGTTGGTCTCAAACTTTCAACCGCTGTTTCGGTTCTGTAAGTGACTGTGTCCCTAGGAACCCCTGCAACTCCTATCTTGAGGAAGAAATCAGGAGGAGAGTACTGATCGAAGTGTGTCAGAGGGAAATCCAATAACAATCCTCAAAACCGCTTTTGCAGTTCCCAGTGTGAATCGCGATCAAGTCTCTATATCCTACAGCTTCACTCTCCTCGGCGTCTTCTTCTTCTTCTGCAGGATTTTTGTTTTTTCCTCTTCTTGACATATTAGTTGTGCCCTGTGAAAACAAATAAACGCTAAGAATGCTTCCAAAATCATTCAAACTCTTTGCCGTCATATCACTTTTTACGCTCCAGGAAGTCGCTCTATCAATTGGAGTTCTTCTTGAGGAGGAGGAGGACTGGATAGCTTGGCTCTCAAGATACTCCTTTGGAGGCTTTGTAGAAACAAGAACCCACTTCTTAAGTTTTTCTTGTAATGGAAAATGCTTACAATTCTCCGAGTCATTACAAAACAGCACCCTTCTGAATGTTCTAGTTAACATCTACAACACACCTAAATAAAAGAAAATGAGTAAAATCGCTTCAAATTGATAACTCCTCGGTTCTGCAAAAAAAAGATTATCTTTAGCCTTAGCAACTTTCCCTTGAAGATAGGGTGGCAAATGATCTTCGAGAGTGACTATGACTGGATAATCAGACACATGAAATTAATTGTCCTTTATAGCGTTGAGACATTTCTGCAAATCCTAATGGGATGTAAGCGTCCTGAAAAACATATAAATATCATCTGACGTTAGAAACTCTTTATTTTTCAATTTGAATAGCACAATTATAGTTAGCAACCCGCCATGGCGAACTTCAGCAGCGTTTCCAGAAGGCTTAGGCTATAAATCACCTTCACACCTTTTCTCAGAGACTGTACGCTCGGCTCTACGCTGCTTCTACTGTTCACTTGGTTCCCAGTCAAGTAAGAGTTGTGTCTCGTGTACACAAAGTAATGCGATAGTGGAGCCTACATATCATGATCCACCTTTTTATAAGTAATTTACCCACAATTTCTGTCAGTTATGTTGTGATCACGGAGATAGTTATCAGCACGAATCAGAGTGGTGCAAGACATTCTCAATCATCACTGCCTTCTAACAAACTTAACCATTAATTGTAAGTAAAAACACTAAGCCTCAGCATTGCAGAAGAATCATCAATATGTAATTTACCCACAAAACACTAAAACAGCAATAAACATCAGGAACCAAAAGATAACATCACCAACAATACAGACCGCATCAAGGTTATATCATTATTAATGACCATCATTTGGTTATTTCCCTAACAATTAAATATATAAATGATTAAATAGGCTCAGAGATTATATGGGTAGAGATAGTTATCAGCACGAATCAGAGTGGGGCATGATATTCTCAATCATCACTGCCTTCTAACAAACTTAACCACTAATTGTAATTAAAAACACTACCCCTCAGAATTGCAGAATAATCATCAATAAGTAATCAGTCCCGAAAGATGGTGTTCTTTAATAAACTGATGTCCTCATCGGCTCTATAAACCCTATTCTACAAATTAAAAATTCAAATTAAATGAAATATATATAGATCTCACGGCCGGCCCAAACGGTAATAGTAGCGATGCTGCTCCGCAGGGCAATGGAATATGAGAGCCAGACACCTCAGGCAGAGAAGCCGTCTGGCTCGTACAACGTCTTCGGATTACAGTTATTCCTATATGACGTTTGCTCTGGATTATACAATCACGGTTTTAAGATTGGTCCGTTAAGTAAAAGATTTCTTGGAGAGAAATCACGTCAATAATAGAGGAATAGATGATTTCAGTAGATAAATCTAACAAAGGGCTGACAATATTGTTGAAGGAGGATAAAGAAGCGGTGATGAGAAGAAAGTGAGTTCGTGAAGTTCCTTTTATACAGAAGAGATATTAGGGCCAACCGGAAGCCCTGGAGATTGCACAAAAGTATCACTTACGAACTTGCCGTTTTTGATAGTATATATTTTAATGGCATATATATATATATTGTCATTAATTGTTTACATTCAACTTTATAAATGTTCATTTGCGTGACAAACAATCTAAATATAAAAACATCACATACGTAGTTTTGAGAAAGTATCACTTACGAACTTGCCGTTTTCAATAGTATTTTAATGGCATATATATTTTGTCATTAATTATCTATATTATTAAAACTGAAATACCTTTGGTACTGTTTGGAAACAAGGATATGAGTTTAAATAAAAATTGTTTGGTAACTTGGATAGTAGCATTTTTGTATTTTCTATTATTTGCACATTTAGCCATTATATTCAAAATAAATTAAGTATTTCATTTTTATATTTCTTTTTATTTATATATCAGCCACTGCATTTATAATCAATTTAAATTCATTGGTTACATTTCCAAAGTTTATCTAATCAAATCGATATTCATATATATTGATCATCATTAATATCGTACTACTATTAACTAAATCGCATAAATTAAAGGGATATAAAATTTTCATAAAATTAACTAAATCTTAAAATTACAAAACATAAAAATATACATGATATTTTTTATTAAATCGACGGTTTAAAAATTTATACGGGACATAAACTAAATAAAACACCCGCACGGGAGTGCGGGTCAAGATCTAGTTTACATTAAATATCACATACGTAGTTTTGCGAAAGTATCACATACGTAGTTTTGAGAAAGTATCACTTAACAGCAAAATTCGTGTAGAATATATTTAAGATAAATATTTCAGTATATATTTCAAATTTAAAGGATAATTACGAATAATAATTATACTTATACAAAATGTAAGTATTTAGTGTTACTTTCCTTTTAAGTGTTCTCGATGATTAAAATAAATAAATAAATTTTAAAAAAGCAATCAATAAGATTAAGAGAATTCCTTGATATCTAAAATATTTAGCGAGTATTGAATGAAATATTTATCGAGAAACACAAAAGGTAAGTATTTAGAAAAAAATCTTTGACATCTTATTATATAAAGCTTGGTTTTCAAAGTTACTAATTAACATGATTGTGACACATGGCAATTATATATTTAGGATTGTGATATGTGTTAAATAATAAATAATTATTTATTAATAATAATTTTCTTTTTAAGTTTCAAAAAAATATTGTAAACAAACTTTTTTCATACAAATAATTATTAATAGTATTTTCCTTTTTTATATCCAAAACAAAGAAAATAGTAAAAGATATGTAAAAGATATATGAAAATAAATTTCGTTTTTAATATGGAATTATAATAATTATTTAATAGTATTTTTTATTTTTTAAGTTTTAAATAAAACATTGTAAACAAAAAAGTCCATACAAATAATCATTTAATAAGCAATTATAACTTTAGGATTCTGACATGTGTTAAATAATAATTTTCTATCTAAATGATTATTTATTAGTATTTGTCCTTTCTAAGTTTCAAACAAATATTGCAAATAATTTTTTTTCATACAAATAATTATTAATAGTATTATCTTTTTCTATCTATCCAAAACAAAGAAAACTGTAAAAGATATATGAAAACAAATTTCGTTTTAAAAAAACATCATGAGAAATAGAACTATAATAGTTATTTAATAGTATTTTTTCTTTTTTAAGTTTTTAAAAAAAAAAATTGTAAACCAAAAAATAAATACAAATAATCATTTAATAAGCAATTATATATTTAGGATTGTGACATGTTTTAAATAATAATTTTTATATAAATAGTTATTTAATAGTATTTTACCTTTTTTAAGTTTCAAACAAAATATTTTTAAACAAAAGGTTTTTTCATACAAATAATTTTAATAGTATTTTCCTTTTATATACAAAAGAAATAAAACTGTAAATATATATATGAAAATAATTTTTCATTTTTAAGAAAATCATGAACAAATAGAATTATAATAGTTTTTTATTTGTATTTTTAAACAAAACATTGTAAAGGAAAAAAATCCATATAAATAATTACTAAATCATGAACAAATAGAAATATAATATACACTGATCCTGATAAAGAGTCTAAACCAAAAAATAAATAAAAATAATCATATAATAAGAAATTATATATTTAAAATTGTAATATTTGTTAAATAATAATTTTATTATATAAAGCTTAGTTTTCAAAGTTACTAATTAACACTAACGTGACACGTGGCAATTATATATTTAGGATTGTGACATGTATTAATCTATCTCATAACTAATATATATATATATATATATAGATAATACCAAAAACGAATATCGTTAAAAAGTAACTTTAAATATAATTTTCCATTTCTTAAATTCCTAAACAAAAGATTATTTCATAGTAATTTTTCTTCAAATAATTTTACATGTGTTTAAATATATAATGATTATAATATATTTACTTAGATAATAAAAACGAATTTTGAAAACTAAAATTGCCATATACTTTTTTATATAATTAATTTTGTTATAATATAAAAAGGAAAATTACTATGGAATCATTTGTTTTAATTTTTACAATGTTTTGGTTATTTTATTAAAAGTAAAAGTACTTTTATTGTTAAACATGACAATAAGATAATTATAATACATTTATTTTTTGTTAATTTATTTATATTAACACCTTTTTAGTTAAATAATTTAGCATACCATGTTCATTATCAACAAAAAAGATAACTAAGGATAATAGCTGAAAACAAATAAGGAAATTTTGTATTTGTTAATTAAATAATTTATAATATAATGTTTATCACCAGATTCTTTTAAAAAGGAAAATTACAATATAACTTTAATAAGGGAAAATTCCTATTTGATAAGAGAAGAATTTTTTAAGTATTTTAAAATTATTTAATAGTATTTTCCACTTTTTATTTTTTAAATTTTAAACAAAATAATTTGTCAAAAAATATTTAATATTAATTTTCGTTTTCTTAATTTCTAAAGAAAATATAATTGTAAAAAAATATTTGATAGTAATTGTCTTTCTTTATAATCTTGAATAGAAGAAAATTGTAAAAAATTGTTTAACAGTATTTTTCTTTCTTCAAATCCTAATATCTCTATAATATTATTTGAGAAGTCAGTTTCTTATGTGTCGCACTCACATTAACTCTCACGGTGGTTGATTACATTGATACCCTTAATGAATTAAAAAACATTTAAATACTATTATTCTCTTTTTAAAATTTTCCAAATAACAATATAAATAAAAAGGAAATATTTGTAAAGTATAAAAAACAATTTTAAAACGAAATTATATGTATATATAATATGATTTCGTAAAAAAAGAAAAGTTTACAAAATAGTAATATTTTGTTTAAAAGATATTTTTTTTAAAAACATAAAATATATTTTTGAAGTAATAAAATACTTTTCTTATATCTATATATTCTTAAATAAAAAAATATTTGTATACGATGTGATTTCATAAAAAAGGTACACACATATACTCTTGATATTAGAAAAAAGTATTTTTCTTATAAAACATAATTTTACACAGTGTGAATATATATTTTCAAAGTAATAGAATTGGTTTTTATATATCTATCTATTTTATTAGATGATTACATAAAATAACTAAGTAACTTAAAGTAATATATGTTTAATTGACAATAAATAATTTATCTCTATAATATTATTTGTGAAGTCAGTTTCCTATGTGTGGCGGTCACATTAACTCTCATAATGATTGATTAGATTGATACCATTAATGAATAAAAAACATTTAAATAGTATTATTCTCTTTTTAAAATTTTCTAAATAACAATATAAATAAAAAGGAAATATTAATAAAGTATAGAAAACAATTTTAAAACGAAAATAAATGTATATATAATATGATTTCATAAAAAAGGAAAGTTCACAAAATAGTAATATTTTATTTAAAAGATATTTTAAAAAAACATAAAATATATTTTTGACGTAATAAAATACTTTTCCTATATCTATATATTCTTAGATGAAAAAATATTTGTATACGATGTGATTTCATAAAAAAAAAGGTTCACAGATATACTCTTGATATTAAAAAAAAATAAGTATTTTTCTTTTAAAACATAATTTTACACAGTGTGAGTATATATTTTCAAAGTAATAGAATTGGTTTTTATATATCTATCTATTTTCAAAGTAATAGAATTGATTTTTATATATCTATCTATTTTATCTAAATAAGTAACATAAACTAATATATGTTTAATTGACAATAATTTATAATTAGTATTTAAAATATATATATTTAATTTTTCATATATTTTGTTGACTATAATATCTTACAATTACAGAAAAAATATAAATTATATTTAACTTATATAATATAATTTCTCAAAAATAAACACATTTTACTACATATTTAAGAGATATTAAAATAAATGCACATTTTTACTACATATCTAAGACAACAAACCCAAATGCAAATAAGAAAACTAATAAAAAATTAATATATTTAGAATAAAAAATATTATAGTTGAATTTAAAAAATAGAAAAAAATAATATATCCAAATGATAACTCAATTGATAACTAAATCGACTATGAAAATAACATAACCTATTAGATATAAAAAATCTAAAATCATATGTATAATTAAATTAATATAAACTATACAAACAAATTATAAATTAATATTAAAATAAAAGTAAATGTCATTCAATTATTATAATATATTTAATTTATAAATATTATTCCCGTGCATGAGCACGAGAAAATCACCTAGTAAATATTTATAGAATAATTATTTCAATTATTTTTTATAAATAATCAACATTCTTATTTAAATAGTCAATTTCCTTTTAAAAAATCATAAACCAAAAGAAAATACAATTATTCACATCTATTATATATGATTAAGCTCTGTCATATTTTATCACTTCTCATATTTTGATATCAAACATAATAAAAGATACTAGAAAATATTAGGTAAGTATTTCTGCATGTTCTTTCACATCTTTCTATATTCTTTTTTAGGGTGTCATATCTTGAAGAAGTAACTATATATACTGCAATCTTTGCGTTAAACTGATGTTGATTTTTTCTAAAAAGAAATTATAACTGTCATGCTGCCGTATTTTAGTTATTGCCACAATTTTACTTAAGCGTTTGTACATATAGATGTTATGTTGGTCTACGTAAGTTAATGTGACTATTATGCTTATGTATGATTATGTTTATTTGTGTTTGTTCTTATCACAATATGAAATTGCTTATGCTATTGTAAGTCATGCTGCTACTAAGGTATTTAAATCAAAGAGAAAGACTTTGCAATGAAACATGATTACTAATTATTGAAGCATAAATCCTAACTGAAAGTTACATGGAAATTTGATTTATCCATGCTACTAGAAAAATTGGTTATTCTATTGTTAGTCATGCTATTAAAGAATTTAAATCAAAGAGAAGACCAAGACATCATGATTATTGAAGGAAAAATCCTAATTCGAAAGTTATGTGGAAAAATGAATTTTTTATTTCTAGACCAATTTATGCAATATAGCATTTAAAACTGAAAAGATCTATTCCCTATATGAGTTTGCTATTTAATGATTGTCAACAAGAGTTAATGTCAAAACTTAAAAAAAAATGTCTATTTTTGCCAAGTACAATTTTATAATTATAATCCGCACTATCAAAAATCACTATAACTACAAAGCTTTAAATTTTTAAAAATTAATGACAATGGTTTTCTACAAAATATTATATATCAAGAATTTTTCAATAATATATGATATATAGAAGAAATGTTAAAATTGCTAAAGTAATCAAATTTGATGTTTTATCTAGCAATATATTTGATATTTAGTTGACTGACAACAATATATATTGGTAGGTGTTGTGTAACATTAATATATTAGATTGTGCTATTTTTAATTTGTCTTAAACAATAAAAATATAGAGTGTTCACAGTTCTATATTTTTTAATTAACTACTACTAAAATTATTTTGAAAAAATAACTAAAAGTGAAGTATTTGTTAAAAAAAAACTAATATACTATTTAAACCACTGTGATTATTGAAACAAAAATACTAATCAAAATCTCTGGAAGAAAACATATTATTATTATTAAAATAAGTCACCAATATATAATGAAAAATCCAATAACTAATGTGTAAAAATAAAACATCAAATAAAACCCGTGCAACGCACGGATACATATCTAGTCTAAAATATTTAGTGAGTATTGAATGAATTAAACAGAGAAAAAATAGCTAAAAGATGTTCTTTGAATCGAGAAAACATATAAGATAAGTATTTAAAGTGATTTTGTTTTTTGTAGTGTCGATGACAAGAATAAATCAAAAAAAAATCTAAAAAATCAACCAATAAGATCAAAAGAATTCTAAAAATAATATTGAAATTCTAATGAAAAAAACCTATGTTCTCGATGATACTACATATACTATTGTCTTGTCGATGATCTAAAATAGTTACTAATGGACCAAATGATCTACATGATTTCTCGACAATTACAGTTGTTTCTCTTAAATCTGTCTTATTTAGTAAGTATTCAATGCATTAAACAGATAAATGATCGCTAAAGGATGTTCTTTGAACCGAGATTACAAAATAAGGTAAGTATTTATAGGGCTTTCCTTTTTGGTTGTGTCGATGAAAAAAATAAATCAAAAATGAATTTCTAAAAAATCAACCAATAGAATCGCTAGATTTCTTCT
>OVBX01007368.1:0-10919 GCA_900406325.1 Erucastrum elatum
AAACAAGAAACCAAGATGACTAACGACATATGAGAGAACGTCTTAAACAGCTAAGTAACAGCTGAAGGGAGACGAGTACCTCAAGCGGTAACAAGGAGGCTTAATGGATCGACGGAGAAAATTAACGACACGGGAAATGTCTTAAACAGCTAAGAACAAAGCTGAAGGGAGACATGAGTCGTTGACACAGCAAAGGAGACGCATACGGTTGCACCTGAGAAGCTGAAAGAAGATCGGAAACATTAAGAAGTTATCAAAGGGATTTTTTTTTTACTATCATAACAGGCAGGAGACTAAGGGAGTTAAAGGTGAAGAACACTTACCGGAAAGGAACTGCAGATTTTCGGTGAAGTTTATCTTGTCTCATTTCCGAAGGTTTTGAGAGAACAACTCTCTCAAGGGAAAGAAGAAGTCGCGATCTTCTTTCATGAACAGGATCGGAGTGAGAGACGCCGCCATAGAAACATCGGTGGTGAGATAACAAGGGTTACGGAGGAGCTGATTCAAATCGTCTCAAGAGACCAGGCAGAATGGAAGATCGAAGACCCTTGACGAAGGATCGGTACGGTTAAGGCCATGTCTCGCTTGGAATCGTCATCATCGCAAACGTCGCTTTCCACAGAAGAAAGGAGAGAGACNTCTAAGAAGAAGAAGGGAGGTGGGCTGAAATAATTAAGGCTCAAGGTGGAGTTTGTAAAAACTAATGGGCCTTAATTATATAGTCTTGACCCAACTCTAGTTCCTGCAGCAACAACAAAAGAAGTCGGTTAAAGTTTATACGAAGCTTAATGCAATAAGAAAAACTTTATCATAGGACTTATGGAAATAGGAAAAGCCTGGTAGTATAAAAGAGGAGCATAGGTCATCGTTAGTCTTCACGGTTCACAAGCAATAGAAAGAGACATTAGTCAAGAGTTAGAGTCTTTTGTCTAGAGATCATAAAGCTTTCTATTGTAAAGAAAACAAGTTTGGTTTCAGATTCTAATAAAGAGAATACTTTTGGTCACGTTATTATTCTAGTTCTTAAAGCACAAGAAGGTTAAAACCTTACAGTATAGCTATATGTTTTTTTTGGCATCAGCCATCATGATACAATATAGAGATACTTTAATGTTATCAGATGAGATCAGTTTACATATGGAGTTAAAATCTTATTGGCTGATATAATCTTCCACTGAATCCAACTATTACAGCTGCAAAGTCCCATTGATTTCTTCCAAAGAAGAAGAAGATGACGATGAGGTCTCATCACCTGATCAATAGCTATTCGTCTTTATAATAATGAGTAGTCACTGTGTATTAAGAATGTGTAACAGGTTAGGAGGTGGATGGAGAAAGTCAAACAGAGTAATTTTATTGTCATATAAAGTCAACTTAAGACAATGACTTTAAATCATATAAATTTGAGTAATGAAGTGGAAAAAGAAATATAGAAAAGGGGGTTTGGCCAGAATTTATGATGCTCATCAAACAACCCTTGCTCTCTGTTACAATCACAAGCTTAAGCACCATATTGGTTCACAGTCCAGAATTACGAAAGCTTGTCTCAGTCAGCCCTTTGAACTTAACCACTATTGTAAAGGTCATTCAAACTTCCTCTCGCCAGGGCCGAGAGAGATCCTTCTACACATCCTTCTTCCCAAAGAAGAGAACCTTGAGACCAGCATTCTTTACGAGAGGTGCAACTGTATCTGTCCCCTACTGCGTCCTTCATTCCAATCCAGATTTCAAAATGCTCGTCAATCAACCAGAGACTACATATCCTGGTATTTGCTCTAGAACATCTACATCTCACTCAACGACAGCTCCTTTTGTAGCGTCGCCCCTAGTTGCGGAAACTTTGGCAATGCAAAACGCTATGAACTCTGCTCATAGCTATGGGATAAACTCTCTCAGCTTAGAAGCCCTTTTGAAGAAGCTTCCGGTTTTTATCTATGATTCAAACCGCTTAACCTATCCTTTTATTGCTTTGATTTCCTTTAATGTATCAAGTGAGTTTCACTCATTGAACTATCTAGTTGTAATTTGCGATTAAACTTAATATAATCCTTGGTTTCACAAAAAAAAAATATAGAAAAGGGGAAAATTAAAAATAAAATTAGAACTAAATTTTTCTTTTGTTTTAAATACAGAAAGTATTACCCTGCATTATTTCTTTGTAGAAAATAAGCTGAGCAATATGTTTCACTTGATTGGTAGAAAATGAAATAATTTAGCTGAAAATATTTAATCTAATTTATATAATTTATGCATGTTAAAAGAAAGTCGTTCAATATTTTCTCTACCAATGCAATTTTTTTTCAATATGTTATCAGCGAGTAGAGCAGACACGGATCTAGTATTATCTAATAAAAACAATTAAAGTAAGCGTATTACATGTTAGATTGGCATAAGTTACATGAGAAAAACATCTTTAAACATCTATAAACACAAAGACACATAGAAGAAGAGACCATTTATATATATGACATAATGTTGTATAAACACAAAGACACGTAGAAGAAGAGACCATTTATATAAATGACATAATGTGGATACATACTAATTAATAAACCAAGTTTTTCAACTAAAAACATTTATGTATTTAAATACAAATTTCATGTCATAATGTAATTTTCGCCTATGGACCGGCATTTGCCATCTCGAGTTCCCCAACTGGGGTCACTCCGGCAGACTTCTGGCAACGCTTCCAGCACATGTCGATAACCAGTCCGATGATGAAGGCTCCCAGAAGTCCAATGTAGAGGATGGCCCACTTCGGCGAGAGGGAGGACTCGGCAAACTGCTGTGGTCTGTCAGTGGCCATCTACAAAATCATAAAAATTTATTAATCAGAAACATGTAAACTGACGAGAATTACTAGGGACGGGCGTTCGGGTACTCATTCGGATTTTGTTTGATCTATTCGGTTTTGGATTTTCGGGTTTAAAACTTTTAGCCCTATTTAAATATTTCTAAATTTTGGTTCGGTTCGGATATTTACGCGTACGATTCGGGTTCAGATAACCCATTTAAATAATTTTAAATTCATTATATACTTTAAATTTCTCAAAATCTATAAACAAAATATATATTACATATAAATTTGAATAGCATGGATCAAAATACCTAAAATTAACATATAAATTGGTTTAGTTTAAATATTTGAATTGAGAATAAATATATATTTTAAATATTTTTAGTGTTTTGAGTATATTTTAACTATTTTAGACATGTATATTTGACTATTTGAATTTTTTAAAGTATTTTGAACAACTAAAAGTATTTAATATATTCTGAATATTTTTAATCTAAACTATTAATACTGAAGTACAAATAATACTTAACCCTTAGTTTTCTACAAAAATTACCATTTCATGCCACTGTAATTAAAATGTGGTCGTTTTTAATAATAACCTTTACATTAATTTGACAATCCAGTTCGCTTCGAAGCCCATAATTTCAGTTGTTTGGTTAGAAATAGAATTTTATATTTGTTTGGACTTTTAACAACTATATGGCCCAGATAATAAACAATATTTATATTATTCAAAACCAAACCATAAAATCATATGACCAATGGTTTAATTCAAAACCAACCCGAGGAGAAATATTCAGTTTATGAAAACATGAAATTTGTAATTAGATGAGATAATATATTTTTAGAAACCAATATAGTGATATACGCTTTCTTTACCTTCGGTATATTTTTTTCAAATTTTAAAGAACAACATTTCGTAGTCGATTTTATGGTTTAGAGGTTTTATGGTTTGTTTAAGGATTTTATGGTTTAGCCGATTTTGGATATCATTATTATATTTAATATGAGTTTAAAATGGAAACTACTCATACCTTTTTTCCTTCCAAAACTCAACATCATTCAAAAATCATTCATAATTCTACGCAGTAACAATTAACTGCGCTTGAATATCAAAACTAAATATTCCTCTAAACGATTCAAAACAACATTATGATTTCTTTTCCTAATTATGTGTAATCTCCTTTTAGAAAAATCAAAACATTAATATTTTTTTTTCTAATTCTATGCAGTTGCACAAATCAATTAACGATATCAATTAGCTAACGAAATCATTATATTCTGTGTTTAAAACTTGCAAAACACGATTTCCTTATTTAATAACGTTTATTCTGTTTTTAATAAGTTTATAATAAAAAGGAATATATATTTAATAATTTAGAAACAAATGTTTGGTTGGATTTTGCGAGTATATTACAACTAACCAGATCATTTCTTAGTTTTTCCAATTTAAAATAACTTTCCAATCGACATTATATATATATCTCTTATATTATTTTTGAAACACATATCAAAAAGAAAACCGAAATCCTAAACACGTCTATGGTGACGACTTTTACTCCTCTCACAAAACTCCGTCCTTTCAAAAACAATTGGAGAGTTCTTTTCCCTACAAAAAAACTATTTGCTTTCAACATAGATAAACTAAAGTTCATTACACGTTCTTTCACAATGTTATGGCCCATTTTATTAACATAAATTAAGTTTGCTAAATAATATTTTAGAAAATCTGTTTTTTACGTTAAATCTCTTCTTATGATTGAATGTATTTTTTTACTTGGTTTCAATATTATTTTAGTTTCTCTACATACCATTTTTGTTTTTTTACAATCTAAAAAAATAGCCTCTTTGAAACAAATATTTATAATATGATTTAATAAAATCCACAAGTATACTTATACCTCTAATACTTTAATTTTGACTTTACAAAATAAAATAAATAAAAAACACAACATAAGATTACACAATCTCATAGTTTATATGAAAGCTAATCTCACTGAACAAAGACCAACCAACATCAAACTTGAAAACATATGAACCTATAGCATAGTAAGTATAAACAATTAAATCAATCTCATATTCAAAAGTTAAAACATATGATTACGAAGAATCAAAAACTAGTATACATTAAATCTAAAAGTAGTTAATATATATAGGTATATAAATTTATCTTTAGCCTATGGTTGGTTAAACAATTTATTTGTTTTGCATCCATAGAGGGATTCTATGAAGACAGCGTACCAAGGGAATCAGAGGGCTCAAACTACCGAAGATTAAGAGTCGATGAACTGCTGCTCAAGTTAGAGAAGCATGACTATGAGAAGGATAGTCGCTGAATTTGAGAAGAAGCGGAACAGAGGAAGCTTTGAGTGAATCACAGGAAAGTAAGAAAGTTATCTTAGGGGGGGGTGGTCATTTTGAGAAAGACAATGATCAAGGAGGTGGATAAACTGGAGAATAAGACGGAGGAGAAAGCTGAGAGGTTAAATGCGCTTCTTGCAAAAATTAAAAGTCATGCATATCTTTTTTTAAGCTAAAAAGGATGATTACTAAAACTATTTATTTCCTTAATGTTTAGTTCTCCTAGTATAACAAAAGTCGCGATCGTGTACTTAATCCTTTTTATTGTCTAGTTTAGGATATATATATATATATATAATTCTTCTTAAAAAATCAAAATATTAAAGCACTTTCTAATGATTGTTTTCGATTTGTTAAGTAAAAAATTTAAATAATAAAAATAAGCATTTTAATAAATTTTGGGTGAGACCATAACTTATATACAAATTGCTAAATAATATCTGTGTAAACTTAGTTACAGACTTACAGTTCACCACAATAACGGGTTACGTGCACCACACGAGGTTAATCCATTAACCTAGGAGTCTAAAAAAGAAAAGACTATAATTTTCGGACATTTCACGGACTATTATTTGCTATATGTACATTCTCCAATAAAATCTCTACCAATGGAGAGATTTATATGGGGTTGGTTTTGGTTTTTGGTCTCTACATTGCTAGATCAAAAAGCATTTGTGTAACCGATTCATAGTGCTTATGAGATTAATTTTCACTCGTTAAAGCTACCAATGTGTAACCGATTCTTAGTTAAGCGTAAGCTTCATAATCTATTATTCTTTTTTTTTTCATAATCTATTATTCAAATGAGATAATTCATTTTTAACGTGTCTTGTATTGATCAAATGTTATTTTAATATTTTATAATGGATATGAGTTAATATGTTTACTTATCATCTCTTATTTAGTTGACTGTGTGTACCAGTTTATAACTATAATATATTTTCGTATTTTGTAATTTGTTTTGTTTCAAAAATATATAGATTTTAATTTTACTGTACTATTTTTAGATATATATATATATACTAAATAAATAATGAGTAGTATATAAATTTCAAAAATAAAATTTGTTATATAATTGAATATTCTAAAATTTCATTTTGGTAATTATATATTAGCTGACGTAAATATAGAAAAACATATTGTGGAAAGCATGGCATTTTTACGTGATGGTAAATGTATGTTTTCTAAAATTATGTTATAAAATCAATCATATAGAGATTCGTGTAATTTAAGATTTGAGAAAAAGAGATCAAGCTTTATTTTTTGATGAAAAAAGAAATGAGCTTAAAAGAAAGAAGTTAACTAAGTTACAAAAAAAAAAGTTTAAGTTGGTACCTTTATGCGTATAAAATAAATGTTGGTACCTTTATTGATCATTTGCTTATTCTAGATCACTATTGTTAATGAAGAAAAAAAATATAGACCAGCAAGATTGTAGGTAAATCCTGTTTTAGTATTTTGCATTATTAGGTGGATGCTTATTGCTAATGAAGGGAATAAATATGGAAAAAGACAGAAGCATTAAATGTAATGATTTTTTTAGGAGATAATCCAAAATGAAATATCATATATGAAAAAATCATAAACTGTTTAAGTTGGTACCTTTATGCGTATAAAATAAATGTTGGTACCTTTATTGATCATTTGCTTATTCTAGATCACTATTGTTAATGAAGAAAAAAATATATAGACCAGCAAGATTGTAGGTAAATCCTGTTTTAGTATTTTGCATTATTAGGTGGATGCTTATTGCTAATGAAGGGAAGAAATATGGAAAAAGACAGAACCATTAAATGTAATGATTTTTTTAGGAGATAATCCAAAATGGAATATCATATATGAAAAAATCATAAACTTTAATTTTAATAGAATAGATAAGATGATTTTCCAAGAAATAGTCCAAAATGAAATATTATACATAAAAGAACTTATAACTTTTTATTTTAATAGATAATGTCTATTTTAATAGAGTAGATGTAGTTATCCCAGAAAAAAAATCCAAAATTTAGTATGTTCTTTTTCGATTTGAAACTAACAACACAACTAACGATTGTGTAATGTATTATGCAATTCATGATTAGATTTGTAAAGCAGAAAAAGTAACGAAGTTAAGTTTATTTTGTATAAATGAATGTTTCAGCTGTTTTCGACACAACACCACCAATGTGTCTAAAAGAAAATGACAAAATTTAAATGAATATATAGAATCAAAGATCTTACGGGAGCCAAAAAAAAAATCAAAGATGGAAGACACTGACAAATTCATGGAATCACTCTTATAACGACATTACAGGTACAATCTCCGATAGTGCCTATGGATATGTGTTAGATGATCAGTCGTTTAGGGTATCGGTGGAATCAATAAATTATTGTTGAATTGAAGCAGATCCAAATTGGATTCGTCTGAGCAGAACGATTCTTCGATTTGGTTAGAAGGAGATAGATTAGATTTGGTATATATATATATATAAGGAAGAACTGAAGAACAATGGTGAAATTCATACTTGTGAGACAGAGTGGCTATCACAGCTTTAGGAAAAGACTGAATTGAATGTGTCAATTCTAATCATCATGTTTGTGATCCTAAGTTTCTCAGTGTGACAGGATAAGTCAGACATTATAGTATCATTATCTAATTGTTAGTTTTCCATATTCTTGGATTTATCTTTTCCTAGTTAGTTTAATATTCCCTTTGATTTTACTATATATTGTAGTCTTACGGCAGAGCTTTAATCAATCAATAAAAATTATATTCTTCAAAACCTATTACTTATCTCTCAAGCAACCTTGCTAAGTTCTTATCAAGAGCTTCGCATACGAACTCTGATTTCTGAGCTGATCCTTCTTCATTCGTGATCATCTTTTAGATCTTTGTTTACCCGTTCTTCGAATCCACAGTAGGATTTCTAGTCTGGGATCTATCTATCCGGAATTCCCGTCTCACTCAGCAAGTGGAGAAAGAGAGCTAGAGTGAGTGTCACTCAACACTTCAAGATCTGCTCTGATACAAGCCTCAGGAGGTTCTTGAAGAAAGCAGCTTTGAGCTTTGAAGAAACTGCAGAAAGTCCCAAGCTTTTGGCGATTAAGTGAAGCAAGCTGTGCACTTTGTGAAGAAAAACCAAGAAAGGTTCAAGCTTGGTTAAAGATCCGGAGCTGAAGTGAAGAAAGTTTCAAGTTTTATGAAGAAAGGAGGCATCTTTAAGTGAGCTTTAACTCATATACACACATGGTGTTTGATGGAAGCAGAGTAAGAACAAGGAAGAAGATGATGGCGGCTGTTCTTGGTTGAAGAGGCCGAAGTTGGAGTCAAGGAAGAGTCCTTGGAGCATAATCTGTTACAGAATTGAAGATTTCTGTGAGCATTTACAGAACAGAAGACTTCTCCAATTGTTCTGGAGTTGTGCATCATCAAAAGTGAGTCTGGTTTCTTAGATTCACTGAGGGTGATGATGTGTTGAACTCAAGAGTGGGTAAATCTCAGAGACTGAATCAAGAATTCTGTCTTGTGTAAGATGTTCTTGGCCTGCGGTTTTAACAGGGATGGTGAGTGGTAGAGGATTCCAGTGGTCAAAGTTCATGAAGAAACAAGTGATTTCTTCAGTTAAGAGATTTCAGAGTCAGTATGAAAAAGATTTCAGGGATTTTTTCAAAATTAGTTAAGTTCTGAGAAAGGTTGGTTTGCAGGATCATGTTCAGTCTCGGTAATAAATGTTTGATTCTATGGAGTCAAGGAAGGCTCTGGTGAATTGATAAAATGAGCTTGTTGCTGTCTGTAAATCCAAAGAGAAATGGTTTGATTGCAGGTTATGAACTTATGATGTTGTTCATTCATAGGAGAAGCTCGGTATAGGGGTTGTCAGTGGTTCACTCATGGTTAGAAGCGATGGTCATTTGGTAAGCTGATGGAGAAAATCAGTGCTACAGAAATTAGGATGAAGAAACAGGTTTCTGGCTCTTCTTGTGCTTCAGGGTTATTGAGACAAGAAGAGGCATAATATTTGCTGGTTATAGGATAATCTGGACATGGAAGACTCAAGTTTCTTGTCAGTTCAAGGTATCTCGAGATGTTGCCTCATGGTTTTAGTTCTTGGAAGTTCAGAGTGAACAAGGTGATCTTCTCCGACAAGCTAAGAGTTGGTGGAGCATATGAGATAGTTGCAGCGGGCAGTAGTTCTGGTTGGTTTAAAGCAGAATGGTATGGATTGAAGAGAATCAAGTTGTCAGAAGCTATAACAGGCTTGCAGCAAAATCAAGGCGGTGAATGCTTATTCAGTTTGGTGATATAAAAAATCATACTGGAAAGCGTTGATGTGAAGTAAAGGTTCTTTGGTGATTCTTCTAGCACAAGAAACTGAGTTAAAGTGGCTGTCGAAGAAGGGAATTAGATGTCTAGTATTCTGGCATATAATTCAAATTGCATGTCATGTTTAACAAGTCAGTTACAGAGAACAAGAGCATGGATAAGAAATGGCATGGCAGTGAAGAAAAGGTTTTTAACTCTGAGAAGTGGCGTTAGGTGTGAGAAAACATAAATCTGAGAGGTTGTTGTTCCAGGTGAGTCTTTGATACTGCATCCAGTGTAGTGGACATCAGTGGATGTTCTTTGTTCTAGGTGGAGCATCTTTCTATTTCTCAGAGAGGTTTCTCAGGATATTTCAGATTGTTTGACTGAGTTTATTAAGGTTATAAACGAAATGGAATGATGATCACTGGTGAAGGTTAGTTATCTTGAAACGTTACGTACAATGTATTAAATTAAATGGAGAATCAATGTGTTGACTAGGACCCTAATTAGTCCAAAAAGAATGTGTTGACCTTTATTAGTCAAAAAAAATGTGTTGACCCTAACAAAATCTTAGGTGTATTGGACTGAGTATTTTAAGGAATTGTGGAGTGCTTTAATTTTGGTGGGATTTAGGTGAGTTTTGAAGTTATTTGAGTGATTTTAGTTGAAGTTTAAAAATTTAAATAAAATCTGAAAGTGATTTGGTAAACTATTTTCTAAAAATTTCAGAGTTGTTTAGGTGATTTTCTTACAAGTTTTTCTATCAATGCATTTGGTAAACTCGGGTGCCACAATTCCTTACCATTACTTAAATGCACATCTTTCGTAAGATAATCATAACCTTTTTGAAGGAGGAGAAGTAAACTAAATTTAAATGCACTACTGAATACTGTCGTTGTTACCTTTGATTTAAAGTAAATGTCTGGCAACAGACGACAGGGGAGACAAAGAAAAAAACTTTGACAAAAGCCAAAACAGCGTGGAGATGCATGAAAACAAATGAGCTTAAGAAAACCAAAATTACGTACTTAGAGCAACAACAGGATGTAGACCTATTTTTATAATCTCAATGGATTGATGTGAAGCAATGATAAAACAGAGGAAAGATGCTCAGGTGACGACAATAAGCATATCTCAGTCTCTTTGTATATCAAGGCAGATACCTGATACCTCAGTCATATGACAAATAACGAGAGTGGACTAAATTGATACTATAGCTTAAGGTCTCTACATAGGATGGCTACATCCATGGTGACGTGCAGCGACTCGTTAGATATGTAGTTATAAAGAAGAAGCTTCTCTTCTTCAACAACACAGAAACCAAGAAGTGGCGCTAAGTTAAGTGACGCAGCTCCCGCAACCAGAGCCGTGCCACCATGGAAAAAAATGAAGCGCTCGCCTATGGCAGCAGTTTAAAAAAAATATTAATAGGGCATCTCTCACTGGTTTCTTAATGACATCGAGCAACATCATCTT
>OVBX01007369.1:0-10917 GCA_900406325.1 Erucastrum elatum
ACTTCAATCCTCTTAATAACCATTGTACCGATACGCATATCTGATTAAGAACATCATCCTTTATTAACTCTTCCACCTATTTCCGTAGTCAAAGGATGGAACATTTCTTATGCAATCATGATATTATCAGTAATATTTTTTCAGCAACAAAGGATGACTGGGTTTCTGATATTCGGTCAAAAAATATTGTTTCTAGTCTTTATTATAAAGTCTTAGAGATTATCTTGTAACTGATATTGCACATGCTAATTGGCATAAACTTAGACATTTCATTTGGTTAAATTGTCTTTGGATTAGACAAATGTGTTATCATATAGGCCTTGTGCCATTTTTGGATTTGGTTCACACGTGGAAAAACTAATACACATAGTTCGGGTTCTTCTCTCGCATTTTGAGAATGGATGACAGGTAGCAATGGTGAAACAATCCAATGAAAAGACCATATAGATAAATGGTGAAGAAAGGTAAGTTTTGTTTAAATTGAACAGATATGAAGTTTGGGACATTTTAAAATTTATAAAGTACGTTGCTTTAGTTATTAAACCTTACAAAAATGGATTACATTTTATTTTCCTATAGATATCCTGAAAATATTAAAAATATATTAATTTACTATGCAAAATACTGTTTAGTGAATATGACAAATTGTCGAAAAAAAGTGCACATGACAATAAGAACAAGGTATTTTATTAAACTCAAATTATCAACATAACATATGTTTGTCAAAAATGAATGCACAGTCGAATCCCACATTATCAACATACATGCCCTAACATTTTCAATAATCTTTTTTCAATTTTGAAAATTTTAAAAAAATATATATATTCCACATTCGAACGCGAGTAGTATCCTAGTAAATATAATATTTAAATTTTATTTTAATTATTACATATTGCTAAATTTAAAATTGTCTTATATATTGATAGAAAAAAAGGAGAATAATATGTTATTGAGATTTTATTACGAAAATACAAAAAAATGTAAACAACATTTACGAAAGGGTCCATTTAAAAACATTTTTTGATATCCATTTAAAAATATCAATATAAAATCAATTTATATATTGGTTAAAAATAGTACCATAAACCCTCTTATTTAAATATATCACACATGAACATAAGTTATGATTCTCTTTTGATAGAGAAAATTCGGAGTCCAAAACCAATAGATAAAAATTTAGTCGTATTATAGAAACAAAATTAATGACAATTTTAAAACTTGAAACCAAAAGAAAATAAAAATTAAAATAAAGGAACTTCCAAACAACAACTCAAAGAACTAACGGGGTCTTATTAGATCAAGGACATAAGAAGATTTCTTTTTTTTTTCAAATTTCCTTTTATTGTATCTAGTATTTAAATATACAATATGAATTGCAAGCTTATTAGATTAGTCATCTGTACAAGTTCTTCCAAATACCAGTTCAGTGGAAAATATGGATTTTTTTTCAATAAAGATTTAGTGAAAAAAACAATGATCGAAATACCATCTCCTAGAATAGTATTTGATTTTTTGAATAAAAAATTTACTTCACATTTTTAAAATGATATTAAAAATAATTACTTGAAAATCATTTTTTTAGATTTTTCATATTTTTTTGTATTCATAAAAAGAAACATTTTAATAGTAATTTAAAAATAAAATTATTATTCTAGTAGATATTTAAAATTTAAAATATTATTTCAAAACTCTAAAATTTCTTCAAAACAATTATAATTTTTTTTGTAAAAGGGTTTTCATATTTAATTTTTTTTTAATACAGAGTACAATAAGTATAACATCATAAACTTGCTAAAGCCCATAAAAGGTTTTGTTACATACAAAATAACCAAAAAAAACTAAAAGAATAGTCCACATACATAAGAAACCCTAGCACCATTTTTATCCAAACAAATTTGGAGGCATCACCACGGGAAGGAGTAAGCGACCACCGAAGAACTACCACCTCGATCTGTAGCAACATGTGCGCTACCAAGAGAAACGTGAAGAACACCACGATTGAAGCATTTCGAGAGGGTGAAACACCTTAAAAAGCATGCTGCCAAAGGTTGGAAGAAGAGACTAGATCGGTCCTTAGACCTTAAGCTAAGAACAGCCACCACCGACCCTCCGTTCGACTACCCTCGCCGTCCTCAAAATAGGATCTTACTAGATAGAGCCGATGGGTCTAGCAAACTTCAAACCGCCACCACCTCCACACCGGCGCCAAGATCAGAGAGCGAGCTGCCTCACTTACACCTGCAACAAACACAACAAAAATCACGGAAGACCAAAAAACCGCCGAGAAAATGAACTCCAGATGAAGCAAGAACCCGGATCTGTCTTAGATCCGATACCGCAAAAGATCCTCTACAACCGGAAGACTCCAAGGAAATACAAGCTCGCCGGAAGAGCTATGCTAGCCATCAATTTTGTTCTGATTTAGATAATAACCAAGAAGAAAAGCGCGAGGAGAGAAAAGAACTAGAGAAAAAAAGCAATGAGACACCCGTCACTGTCACTGACCGGTGAAGCCAGCGAACGGAAGGATAGAGATTAGATCGCAAAAAAAAACTTAATAGAGAGAGAGAGACCGATCATCGTGGTTGCGACTATCCTAAACCCCTAAGATTAATAAAAATCTTTGTAAGACTTACTAAAATCTCGGATCTCTTGGATTTAGTCAAATTGTGAAGTTTTTCAAATCTTTGATTCAATAAGGGACGTACTTCGATAAGACCCACTAAATAAACTCTTTGCTAAAAAGAAAATAAAAGAGGTTTACGTTTGGTAATCTAAACTCATCAAAATAATTTAATAAATATGAGTATTTTCACTATGTTACCAGTACTAGTCAAGATTTCAAAATCTCCTTTTAACAGTGGTTCCAATCTGGAAGTGTATCAAAGTTAAGCTTTCAGATCGATAATTAACTAGTTTCATTTTTATTTCTTTATTTTCTTATTTCGTCTATTAATAAGCTTACACATTTCGAAAACAAGAAAATAATAAAAAATATATATATCAGACTCACTCATATGCCAAAATTTAAATGTACAAAAATAATGATGAGTGTTAGTAAATTTATATAAAACGGCAAATTCCCTATTATTCAAATATTAGGATTAAAAGTTTATTTAAAACTCTCTGTTATAAAATTCATTGTTATTGAAAACATTTAAGTCGAAAAGTACTGTAAATTTATTGTTGTTAAAAAAAATTTAAATTGTATATTTTAAAAATTTTACAATGTTTAAATGAAATTTCTTAGATAAAAAAATATCATGGTTCTAAGCTATATTTTTAAGTGGTTTAACAAAAACCACCTTAATCAATTTAAAATCTCGTTAAAGACAAATTGAATGCACGCCTCCGGTAGTTTTGTGATTAATTAGTATGTGGAAATGGTTTTCTTTTTCTTTTGAGAAAAGGAATTGGTTTTATTGTATCACAGGTTTAGCTCCTTTTGCAAAGAATGATTACGTTATAACATATTATGATATTATGATTCGATTACTTTCAGATTGAGATACAAGTCTTTCAAAAGTTTTTGGGTTTTGAATAAATATAACGTCCCCCCCCCCATTCAATAATTTTTCTAAAAGGATATGTTTATGCAAAGTGAGAAAGATCTTGACGGGTGTAAAAACATGCACTAATACTTATCTTGAACCAATCACAAGGCAACACGAATACATATTTTATTAGAGGCTATTAATCAAGGTCTTGTATATTTTGCATAGAAAAATGAAAAGAGTGACTCATCACATTAGGGAGTAGAGAAAATATCTCAGGATTTGATTTTAGCTCCAGCATGTCAAACTATCTAGATGCCAACACAAAGCGCAAATCAACAAAGAAAATAGTTTATTAATATATTTTCTTAAAAATAAAAATAAAGAAGGAATCCATCACTAAAAGTTCGTAAATATTGAATATAATACAAACCCTTTTGCTTCCTTGTGTCTCCCTCTTTCTTTCTCTCATCTCTCCTATCTTCTCCATATATACTTCATCTCCAGACCCCAAACCCCCAACACACACACAAACACAATCTCTCTGTGCAATTTTCTCCAAAGTTTCAACCTTTCAATTTCATTTTTCTCTAAAAGCATTTCACATTTTCCTCAATTTCAAATTTACATTTAGTGAAATTAAGCCACATAAGAAGATTTAAACTTTTTTCGATCTGAAACCATATATGGATCCTTCATATAGATTCATAAAAGAGGAACTTCCTACTGGATTCAGTGATTCTCCGTCACCACCATTTTCTTCAACTTCTTCTTACCTCTATTCAACCTCCATGGCCCCAAATAATGCAACAACATCATGCTCTCCACAGCCAATAGAAGGTCTACACGAATCAGGCCCACCTCCATTTCTGACAAAGACATATGACTTGGTGGAAAATTCAAGAACCAATCATGTTGTGTCTTGGAGCGAAGCCAAAAACAGCTTCATTGTCTGGGATCCACTAGCTTTTTCCACCACTCTCCTCCCCAGATTCTTCAAGCACAATAACTTCTCTAGCTTTGTTCGCCAGCTCAACACATATGTAAGTTCTAATCACTCTCTATGTATGTTTTGATGTGATTCCATGTATGGCATGAATCTGAATAGATTTAACAACTCACAATCAAATCGTGACAGCAGCTATTGTGTCAAAATCTTTATTAATGTAAAATATTCCCTCATTCACGGTGGTGCAGTCAAAATTTGAACCAAGTTCTTGAGACTTGGCTTTTGATTGGTGTTTTTCTCGGCGTCTTTTTTGCTATCATCAGACTTAATTAGTGTTAATTATTATATACATGATTGCTTGAAGGATTCGTGAGGGTGTGTGTGTGTATATATAAATGCAAGTGGGCATCACTGTTCTCCGAAAAATCTCGAGACATAATATAATACAGCCCACTTGTATACTTTTGTCTCTTTTTTATTTCTAGACATCTCTTGAAATCTTGAAAGGGAGCTTATATATCCAAAATTTGAACATTTGTTTGACACAAATCTCCAAGGAAAAATCTCTACAACATTGATATGCAACCAAGTTGTTTATCTCTCGCTACAATTCTCTCATCTCTAGTTGCATAAAATACATATGATAAGAGAATGAAATTATTAGACTTACATGAATGGTCTTGTCTTCTGTGAAATAAATAAATTTTGAAAAAGACCAGTTTGGGGTTGAATCTGATCATAAAATATTATAAATAGGGTTTCAGAAAAGTGAATCCAGATCGGTGGGAGTTTGCAAATGAAGGGTTTCTTAGAGGGCAAAAGCATCTCCTAAAGACAATAAAGAGAAGAAAGACAAGTAACAATAATCAAATGCAACCACCTCAATCATCCTCACAACAACAGTTTCTAGACAACTGTTGCATAGAAGTTGGTAGGTATGGTCTAGATGGAGAGATGGACAGCCTAAAGCGAGACAAACAAGTGCTGGTGATGGAACTAGTGAAACTGAGGCAGCAACAACAAAGTACCAAAATGTATCTCAAATTGATTGAAGAGAAGCTCAAGAAGACTGAGTCGAAGCAACAGCAAATGATGAGCTTCCTCGCCCGCGCAATGCAGAATCCTGATTTCCTTCAACAACTCATGGAGCAGAAAGAGAAAAGAAAGGAGATGGAAGAAGTAATCAGCAAGAAGAGACAAAGACCAATCGATCAAGGGACAAGAAATGTGGTTACTGTGGAAGATTATGATGAGGAAGGTGCTGGTGGAGGTGGTTATGGAAGGTATGGAAATGATGCTGGATCCTCCTCAGTGTACATGAAACAAGAAACGAATGGAGACTTTTCTGGATTCGAGATGTCCGAGTTGGACAGTCTTGCTATGCATATTCAAGGACTTGGAGATCAGTTCAATAGAGAAGAAGTCTTGGATGTGGAAAAAAAAGATGAAGAGGGAGAACAAGAAGGGTGCCAAAAGCTGAACAATGAGATTTATGGTGAGGGTTTTTGGGAAGCTATGTTAAATGAAGGTCACAGTTTTGATTTTGAAGGAGACGAAGAAAATGTTGACGTCCTTATTGAACAACTTGGTTATTTGGGGTCTAGTTTAAACTAATTGAGATCAACTTGAAAAAATTACTTAAGCCTTTGAATCAACTGGTTTCCTTCTGAACGGATTTATTCAATTAGGTGAGTCATAGACTAACTTGTTGATGGGGTTAAATCACTATTCTTGCTTCTTTTGATGTTTTTTTTCGAAATAAAGTTGTTTTTTTAATATTATAACCAATGCTTTTCAACTTGGAATTATAATGTGAAGTTTAAATTTAATTCACAAGATTCATTATTTTCTTAGGAATATAATGACCATATATGTGTCTATGTAGATGGTGCTAAAAATATTTCTTTTGATATTTTTTATATGTAATAAAAGATAATGAAATTATAAACACAGATTCATTAGTGAAAGAAACTAATTAATGGTAACACTATATGAACTAAATATATACGTATAATCAATTAATTTCAAGAAAGAATCAGATTATCCAACTGTATATAGAATAACCAACATAGATAACCGTACTGGTGACCTAAATTACGGTGGACTAGTGGATGGCATCTCGATATTGAAGGAGTTTCCAAATTCAAAACTCGCAGCTCTAATAGTTTAGAACACTCGACTTGTTAAAAAAATTGAAATATAAAACTGTAAGACGGTTCTGATTTTCATTTTAACACTTAACTATATGGCTTTACTTTTCGGCTTTCACATATTTTCGTAGTATTTCTTATCGATGTAACAATTTTTTTATTTATCTTATTGCGGAAATGGCAAGCTATCAACTGGCCTTTTGATACCGTCATGATAATCATTGTCTGAAATATTTTGCCAAAATGGACAACCATGGCATCCAATTTGCGTTATGGATGTAATTATCAAAACTTTAGCAATCGTGATAAGGTTTTCATTTTAATGTTTAAAATCCTTAAATACGCATTCATTTCAAACGATCAATTAAATATCAGCAATTCGTAATCTGTGAAGTCGAAAATTATCGTCTAATAATAATCATGGAAAGAAACTGCAACCAAAGAACTCATCTCCATGGATAATCTAATGACATTATATGGCGGACGGACATAAATAACAAATTGCTGGATAAGACTCCGACTACACAACAGACTGGCAGATAAACTTGCTACATATAATATGCACCTTGAGAATATTAAATTGAATACACTCCGCAGTAACATGATTAAGTTGTGTAACCTATAGGCGCAACGATTATGTACCAAAATAGAATACATGTTGATTATTATATGTGTGGCTGAAAAGAACAAAATCTAGTTATCAACACTAGATCATGAACTAAGTTTATAAATACTAAAAAAATAACAAACACAAAGTGGTAGATTGGGGGATGAATCATGATACATGATTAATTAAGGAATGGACAGAAAAGAGAAAAGCAAACGACAATGGTAAGTGGGAGTCACGCAAATTATGTTCCAGTCGCTGTCTGTTGAATTTAAGATTGCGTAAGCACGTGCTATCATGACTCACTGAGTCATTTCCCCATCTCTCGTTCCTTCGTTTGCTAACATTTCAGAGGCATTTTTGGCCCATATCGTATTCACACACTTCTTTTGGATTACTTAAATTCTACTGTCTACCGATCTCTTTATTGATCTCACGTGAAATGTATATAGTTGAACTTACAGATAAAAGATTGTGCTAATTTACAAAAAAAAAACGATCAAACGAAATAGAATTTATAAGTAACCCTTATTCCCTTGCAGCACTATTATTTTTCCAAGTGGATTTAGAAAATGGCTCCAGCGAGGGTCCAATTATATTATCAAGGTCCATTTACCTTAATTAAAACATCTATAAACTAATACTCGGCAAATTAATAATTTTAGATAATAATAAATTTTGTTGGTCCCAATTTAGATCGGAGTAAAATATGACACAAATCGATAAAATAAAAAAAAAATATTTTAAAAACTTATATGTAAATTAATAATATTTTAAAAACTTATATGTAAATATATAGTTCTATTAAAATTATAAATTAATAATCTCTCTCTATATATTTTATATAAGTACAAACTAAACATTGTATTAATAATTTTATATTCACAATAAAAATACCTCTATTTTCTTAATATTTCAATAAATTTTGATGATATTTAGTAAAACTATATCGAAAAACATATAGCAATTCAATGAAATGTAAAAAATATACATCAAATGCGTTAATAAAATAATATGAAAAGTTAAATTTCTTAAGTTTAAATAATGTATATACAGTAAAATCAAATATTTTCATATTTAATAAATAAAAAATATTCAAAAATATAAAAATCTAAAAATGAAAATTTTGTAAATTAATATCTCTATAAACTAATAAAATTTTAAATTCCCAAAAATATTAATTTATAGATGTTCTACTGTACTTTATCTTCTTAAAGTGTACCTTACTTTATTACACTAGCAGTTAGCTTTTCTCACTTGGTAGTCTGTTGCATTTCTGATCTGAATTCATAACCTTATCTAATCCAGAAGGTTGGGCAAATATCAAGGGGTCATCTTCATCTTCATATATGTAAGTAGTTGGATCATAAAAGGCCATTGTTATGGAGTCCCCAAACTTCTTTCGTCCATTTATTTTTCTGTAGCTAAATACCATAATAACCACCATTGATTATTCATGAATTTGCAGTTTTTTTCTCCCAATTTTATTTGAATGATTGGAAGGTTCTAGGTTTGTAAACTTACACATTCTCTAGGAAAAGATTTAAACTACGTTTAAACTTATTTAGAAAAAATTCCCCTCTAAGATGATTTGAACATGAAACTAGTGCTAAAAATAGGTTAGATTCATTTGTCCCGTTTGACCCTTCTCGTAGCTGGTTAACAGTTTTTTTTCTCAATATGTTTAACCAGCATTACTTACGGATGAAATTTAAATACACTAGAAATTATTTCCACACTACGCGTGGATTATGTACTTGAAAATTATTAAATTAATTAATTTATATTATTATGTGTGATTATATATTTTAAACTTGTTAATTAGTTTTTACTCTATATAAATTTATGGTAAAGTTTGAATATTAATTAATCTATATTAAAAGTAGTGTTATATTATATTTAATCTACTCGATTGTCATACGTAAAGTCTATTTCATCTTGATTCAAACTATTTTATTTGTATATTTCTAACAATATCAGTTCATATGTAAATCATGAATTTTTATGTATTAAGAATACCATTTGGAATGTACTCAATGATCAATAACAACTCATGTTTTCTCATAGAGTACACTAAAAGTGAATCCACACTTCAGTGTTTTAGACTCCTCACACAAACTATCTCAGCGACAAATTTATTGAAAGGTGATGCATCTTTCACTCTTCAAAAAAAATATGACTTACAGTAGAACCTTTATAAATTATTAATATTGGGACCTAATTTTAATTTTTTTTATTAATTTATCGATATATTAATTTAAAAAAGTTTCATTTTTTATTTTTTTCTATTTTATATATTTTTATTTAAAAATAATAATATATTTGATTTTACCATCTATACATTAATAAAATTTTAGAAATAGCAATATATTTGATTATACCGTCTATACATTAATAAATTTTTTAAAATTTGACTTTCATATTGTTTTATTATATTACTTGGTTTATATTTTTATGTTTAATATAATTTATATGTGTTTTTTTATATAACTTTACTAAATATTATCAAAATATATTGTAATGCTTATAAAAATAGAGCAAATCTCATTGTGAATATAAATCCAACAATATAATATTTAGTTTGTACTTATATGAAATGTATATATAGATATAGTAGAGGTTGGCCTGTCCTACGGGCGGGTGAATCACTAAAACTGTTTTATATTGAAATACATTTTTATTTTATAATTACATAATCACCTCTAAAGTGATTTGAAAAACTTGGTCGCCCGAGAACAGAGACAGTCGTCTTCCAGTTGTTCTAATATTTTCACACCATTGGGCATTTGTATTTGTTTTCAAACTGATGCTGTGTAGATTTAGTAGACTGTCTTCTTTACCTGCAATTCTAGGGAATGTGGAAGAAGCTGAAAATAGAGGGAATGTGCAATTTGTTTACCTACGCGGGATGTGATTTTCTTGTTATTTTTGTTTGTGCGATCATTATTTGATCTTTTTGTTTGCGGGTGAAGATAGTGAGAGGAAGTGGTATGTATGAAAATGATTTATTCTTAAAGTATTTTTTTGAGGTTGATGGCTTAATAGGATGAGGAATTATACGTGGAGTGACTTATTTAGTTTACTCGTTGTGGTTTTTATTTATAACTTAGTGTTGTGTTTATATGTTTTTTTTTAGTTTTTGCACATATTTTAGTTTGTGTCATTGTTATTTAATCTTGTTGATTGTGTGTAAAGATAGTAAGTGAAAGAGGTATCTATGAAAATGACTTATTTGTTAAAGTATGTGTGAGGTCGATGGTTTGGTTAGAAAAAATATTATATTGTAGTTTACTCACTGTGGTTGTATTTATAACTTAGTGCTCAGTTTATTTTATTTGTATAGGTTTTTACACATATTTCGTGGCAGTAGTTGTTTTTTTGTTTTGGGTTTGGAAAGATCTTTTGAGTCTTTTTATAGTTCTTGTTATATAACTCCAATGCTTTTCTTGTTCAAGATATGAATATGAGGCATTATGGAGATGAGTTAGTTTGACGATTTATGTAGGATTGGTTTAAAAGGAATGCTACATCAGGCCTAGATCTTGGTGTATATCGTAATTTCATTATCGTAGACGCGTGTGATTTAGAATTGTTTTCTTTCTTTATTTTTGTGTCTATGTCATTGATTTATGGTACCATTATAGTAATGTATCATAATTTAAACTAGATCTCGACCCGCACAACCGTGCGGATATTATTTTTAATTATATATATATA
>OVBX01007370.1:0-10916 GCA_900406325.1 Erucastrum elatum
ATTCATATACCACAGACACATAACAACATGGCGGATAGCTTAGCACGCAGTGTGAGGCAACAAACGTCGTTTGCTGTCCATATGGATACAGAGCACACAGTTTGGTTTACAGAGTCTACATGAGTCTGTAAAACGGTCGACAAAAAAAAAATTAAAATGTATTAAAATATTAAGAAAAATAGATGCATTTTCATTGTAAATACAAAACTAAAAATATAATATTTAATTTATACTTATAATATATATATATGTATATAAATAAATTATTAATTTATGATTTTAATTAGAATATATATATATATATATATATATATATATACATGANATATATTTACATGAGAGTTTTAAAATTACTATTATTTTATTTATTTGTGTCATATTCTACACCCGTCTAAGTTGAAACTGTTAAAATTTATTAATTTATAAAAAAATATTAATTTATCAAGTATTAATTTCTAAAGATTATACTGTATTTCATCTTTTTTGTTATACATCCACCATATCTCATATTTATCATAGTTAAATTCACACTACTTGACATGTTTGCTAAGCATCAATTAAAAATAGTGAACAAGTCACAAAGGATGTCCGTATACATATATAGATGCTTATTATATATTTACTTTTATTACAAACAGAAAAGCTTACCAAAACTGAGATACTCGAATAAATACTAAAAAAAAATTTGAACTGCTCGAAGCTTAAAGAAAGGAGGACGTACGAGAGAGACGAGGGAGGAAGAAGAATAAGAATCGAATCTAGAGAGACAAAGAAAAAGAGCAAGATTCATCGATGAAGCGTCCTCCAGAAAGATCGAAACGCCTCCATAACTTCACCTTACCTTATCTCCGTTGGGGTCAACAAAGATTCCTCAGATGCGTCAATCTACCTATTTCACATCATCATCTTCCTTCTTCTTCTTCGTCTCCTTCTCCAGATCACGCATCGCACAGATCCGTCGTTGCGGCGGCTCGGCCATGGAATCTGAGGACCAGGAGAGCTGCGTGTAGTGAACCCGGAGGAGACGAATCTCCGGTGAAGATCGAAATCGGCGTGAAGAGAGGTATGGATGGAGAAGAAATGGAGAATGATGAGAAACTGAAATTCTCGGTTTCGTTGTTGAAAAAAGAGATCGAAGAGGATTTTTCGAACATGATTGGGAAAAGACTTCCAAGGAGACCTAAGAAGAGACCAAGAACTGTTCAGAAGAAACTCAATGTAAAACGCTTATGTCGTGTCTGAGAAAAACAATCAAATCAATGCTTTGCTAATTCTTTTTTTTTGTTTTTGTTTTGGGTAGACGATATTTCCTGGATTGTGGTTGTCAGAAGAAGTAACGATAGATTCATATGATGTCCCTGAAGCTGTGGAAAAGTGACAAAGGTCTTTAACTTATTTGGTTCTTCTTCTCTAAGCATCAACTTTGTTTCGCTCTGTTCTTGAGACATTCTCAAGTTTAATTTACGTAGTTGTCATTGTTGTTGAAGGAAAATGTGGTAATGTTTAGGGTCCCTGAAGAGGCCCAATTTCTGGTTTCTTCTATTATCAGTCCATTCATAATGTTCTAGTTAAGAAGATTGTAGTCATGTTATTCATCACCAGTCTAATTGTAATCTCCAGCAGTTTATTATAGTAATTCAATTGCTTCAGTGTAACTTCTCTTGAATCTTGTCCATACACTCTAAACAGATGACGGCAAGATCTCTTAACAAAGTCTCAAGCTTTTGTCTTGTTTCAGTCACGTGAAAGACTTGTAGAAACAGTTTTAGAAACATAAACAGAGCAACCAATATAGAAGTAGAATGAAAGAACAGAGCATGAAATATAATGGCACACGATATTGTTTTGTTGACCCAGGTTCACCTCCTCTTCCGATGTGGAGAGAAGAAGGTCTCTCAACCTTTCACTAGAACCGATCAAAACAAGATTTTAAGTGTTTACACAAGAGCGACTCACTCTCTCTCGCTTTACATTTCTCTGTTTTTTCTCTCTCTCTTGGTTACTCTTTAACCTAAAACACAAAGCCTCTTTTATATCCAGAGAACAAGAGGTACTTTAGGTTAAACTTGGTGAGCAAGCACTGCCTTGCTCCTTCAGATAACATCTTCTGAATCTTGTTGTGTACTCAGCTGAAACATCTAAACGGGTACCTGATCGGTTTAAACATATACTTCCCCACCAAAACCGCAAAAACGTATTCTTTCTCTAAAATCGTTAAACATATTTTTTCTGCCAAAACTGCAAAAAAAAAAAAAATCTGCCAAAATTGCAAGAAGCAGCAGAATACATTTTTCCGCCAAAAATGTGTTTTCCCACCAAAATTACAAAATCACATTTTTCCATCAAAATCGCAAAAACATCTTTTCCCGCTAAAACCACAAAACATATTTTTCCTTCAAAACCGCAAAAATGTGTTTTTCAGGCAAAACCGCAAAACATGTTTTCTCGTCAAAATCTGCAAAATCGCATTTTCCTACCAAAAAAGCAAAAACACATTTTCAGCCAGAACTGATGAAAAAAATTCTCGTTAAAATTGGATAATCAAATTTCTCGCCAAAATTGTTGTGAATATTTATTTTCCACTCCAAAAATCATAGTTTAAAATAACTATATTATAGATAATTAATAAAGAATAATACAGTAAAACAAAAATAAAATATTATTAATTCAAAACAAAAGTATATTCTTTTTGTCAACTCATTTTCATTTATAACCAAGTGACTACATATTGTTGTCGGTTACATCTAGCTTTCTTTGCAATTTGATCTACATACTGTAATCTACACCTTGAAACATAAAGAAAGAAAAATTCATACATTTTAACTTCGTCAACAATGTCCTGTATCATGGAGGCGCACGCCGTGTTACCCGGGGATGGTTGCTTCAGTGATGTACTGGTTCAACTAATCTATTAAAGGCTTGCAATCAGATATGAAGGTGACTCCTTTAAAAGTTAGCCTTTTCATTTGTTGTACAGCCATTAGTAATGCTTCCGCTTCTGCTTCTTGTGAAGTGTTTGTGGCTCTGATTGATGAAGATCCATACATTAGTTGATTGCATTCTTTACTGTGTAAGGACCAACCAACTCCTGCAATCTCCTTAGCACTTTTCCATGAAGCATCTACCTGACAATAGTATAAAGAGCTCTCTGGAAGAATTTCCTTTAAGCCCTTACTCTCTTGTCTTCCTTTCTTATCTTGCTTGCTATCATGAGAGGGAAGATCATTAGCTTGCTGCCATCGATTGTCTTCCCTCATTGCATCATGAATCACCTTTAATATGTGGTCTTTTTTTTTGCTGGAACACAATGTTGTTTCTCATTTTCCAGAGTCTCCATCCTACAAAGAAATTTAAGACTTCCTTTTTATCCCTTTTCACCAGAGATAGCATTTCATCTATTATATGATGCAGATCAGTCTGGTTTAGTCTTTCTATATCAATAGTTGTAGGTACCAGCGACCAGACTTCCTTTGCTACTCTGCAATTAACCAGCATATGAGCTACTGTCTCAGCTTCTTCTCCACATACTTGACAGGTAGTATCAACTTTTATACCTCTTCTTCTCATATTTACAGCAACATGTATTCCATCATGGAGTATCTTACACCAAAAGATTTTAATTTTAGGAGGCAGATTCAAATTCCAAATACCTGAGCATCTTTTCTTAAACTCGTCAGTTATGATCGTGCTGGGTTGGTGGTCTTGATCTTGTGTGTTCATATTCTGGTTATACAAGTGATAACCTGATCTGACCGTATATTCACCCGTCTTTGTATAGTTCCATATAGGAGTATCCTGGAGCTTTGCATAACTTGTTCTTATATTGAGGATGTATTCTGCATCTTGAGGTGCAATGATATTGTTGATTAGTTCTGTATTCCACTCGTTGCTTCTTGCAATCAACAAATCATTAACCATTAGGTGCGGATGTGTATTTACTCCGCTTCCTGAAGCTGGAGTGGCTGGTTGTGAATGAATCCATCTGTCCCACACCCTGATCTTTCTTCCGTTCCCTACAACCCACTTTAGCCCTTACTGCAGAATGCTTCGAGACTGCAAAATACTACGCCATGCATAGCTTGATGTTTGGTAGTTTGGGGCTTGCATAAACTCTGTGTGCCTAAAATATTTGCTTTTAGGACTCTTACCAACAGTGATGATGGATTTTTGAAAATTCTCCAACCTTGTTTGGCTAATAAGGCTAAGTTAAGAGCTTCCATGTCTCTTATGCCTAAGCCCCCCTCCTTTTTTGACTTAGTGATCTTTTGCCAACTGATCCATGGTATCTTATGCTTATCTTTGTGAGATGCCCACCAAAAATTCCTTATACTAGCCGTGATCTCCTGTATTAAACTCTTTGGCAACATAAAACAAGACATTGCATATGTAGGCAGTGCTGTGATCACAGCTCTGATCAACACCTCTCTTCCAGCTGGTGACAAGAATCTATTATACCAGCTATCTAACTTATTTAAAATCCTTTGCTTTATGTATTCAAAAGCATATTTTCTTCTACGCCCTATTTTTTCAGGAAGACCTAAGTATTTTCCAAAACCTCATAGCTTTGACATTCCTGTGAGTTTAATAAGATTCTCTTGAGTGTTCTGAGGAATACCTTTTGCGAAAGTGATGGCCGACTTAGCCATATTAACTCCTTGCCCTGAAGCCTTCTGGTACGGCTTGAGCACATTCATAAGCTTCTGACATTCTTCCTAATTTGCTCTTGCCTAATTTCTTTACTAAATTCATTTGGATGAAAATGAAAATAACAAAAAATTGTCCGAACTACCAGTTTCCTACTACCACTTTTCAATCTTTACTTTAACCATTTTCACCTTTAAATTTTTAATAAAAATATAACCAGTTTCCTACTACCACTTTTCAATCTTTACTTTAACCATTTTCACCTTTAAATTTTTAATAAAAATATAACCAGTTCCTAACTACAGTAGAACCTCTATAAATTAATAACCTTTATAAATTAATAAATCGATAAAATAATATGATAATAATATTTTTAAAACTTCTATGTAAATATATAGTCCCTTCAAAATCATAAATTAATAATATATCTATATATTTTTTATATAAGTACAAGTTAAATATTATATTGTTGGTTTTATATTCACAATAAAAATTCTTTATTCTTCTTAACATTTCAATATATTTTGATAATATTTAGTAAAATTATACCGAAAACCACTTAACAATTCTATGAAACATAAAATTATACACAAAATAAGATCATAAAAAAATATAGAAGTTAAATTTCTAAAATTTAAATAATGTATATACGGTAAAATAAAATATTTTCTTTTTTTATCTATAAATAAAAATATATAAATATAGAAAAAATCTAAATAAGGAAACTTTTGTAAATTAATATCTCTATAAATTAATAAAATTTCAAAGTCCCAACATTAATAATTTGTAGAGGTTTTATTGTATATCTTCTTCCTCGATGGTGAGATCCGGCGAGCTCCGGCATAAACAAGGATTGGAGATTGCTTTCGGTTCATACACAGCCTGGAACCCCAGAAGGGTTTGCTAGAGTGGGTTGCTTTGAGAATCTGCTTGGCTCACCTACTTTCGTGGGTACAGGAAACAGACGGCTTAGATGCGTGGAGACTGATCACGAAGTTGTAGCCGGAGACGAAGAAGCCTATGCTCATAACAAACAGTGTCGTTTGGGACTCATCAGTCACGCTCTATCTCATGGGAAATCTCCTCTCATGTTCTTGCAGTGCCTAATTTCTCGGTTAGCCAAAAATTGAAACCTTTTGTAGTTGATTGTGTTAGCTTTAGTTATCTATGGCTAAATTATTGACCTTTATTCTAGTTTTTTTTAGCTATGTTCTTAGTTCGAAGCTCGTGTGCAAGCTTACTGGGGATACACGTAAACGGGAAGAGATTTTTACACTGATTATGTTAATGAACATGATATCAGATTCGTTGACATCTTGTACTGATTCCAGTTTTGTCTCGTGTTTGTTATTCCTGACTTTTAATGTTTTGGTGTTGATGTATCTGATAGAGCAAGAGCTGGAACAAGCAGAAAGACTGAAAAATTACAAGTAACCAACAAACACAGACGCGTTAAGGAAGAAACTGACTCCGATGATTCAGAGTTTTGGATGCTTAAGTCAAGTTCTGTTCAGAGTCAGAGCAGGAGAGTGATGAAGAAAACTGCAAAGGTACCTCT
Organism: Erucastrum elatum; assembly: GCA_900406325.1. Taxonomy (NCBI): domain Eukaryota; kingdom Viridiplantae; phylum Streptophyta; class Magnoliopsida; order Brassicales; family Brassicaceae; genus Erucastrum; species Erucastrum elatum. The sequence goes on from OVBX01007370.1 coordinate 6,203, forward strand.
TTTTGTTTTTTTGTTGGTTCTACTTGCATCTTTCTATAGAAACTTAAACTAGATTTGCGTCTGATCTTGGTTCAGGTTCTCATTGTGATGCCAAAGAATATGAGGAGCTCTCAGAAAGGTAAATGTATACATTTACTCTTATTTTTGAGTATTATTTATAGCCGTTTGAAATTGGTGAATACCGACAGAATTCCGACGAACTACTTTATATCCGTCCGAAAGTGGTCGGATGGCCGTAAGCAATTTCCTATTAATTCAGCACCTCCTCATTTCAACTCATTCGCTCCTCATTCTCTCTTCATTCTCTTTAATCATAACACTTCCGTGAAAATCATGTCTTCAGGAGTTTATTATCGTTCATGGATGGATAAACCTCATTTGGATCCCAACACCAATTTTCTTACGGAAGAATATGTTCAAGGGATTGGAGAATTCATGAGGCTTGTTCAACAGCAACCGGATGCAAAAATTGGTATGTTAAGATGTCCATGCTCTACTTGCAATAATAATAAGGTTATAAAAGAATTTGATATTTGGACTCATTTGTATATGAAAGGGTTTTCACGTAATTATAAAGTCTGGTATCTTCATGGGAAAACTGGTTATGAATATGGTAGTACTAGCGAATCTCAGCCTGTTAGTGAACTTCAGCCTGGTATTAGGTTAGAAGAATCTAGAAAGGATATAGATATGGTGTAGATACTGAGCAGATGGTATGTGATCATTATAGAGGGGACGAACCAAATCTTGAATCTAGGAGATTTTTTGACTTGTTGGATGCATGAAAATATCATTTGTATCAAAATTGTAGAGATGGGTCATTCAATCTTATCATCTGCAACTAGACTAATGGGTATTAAGATAGAATATAATTTGGCTGAAGAATGTTTGGATGCGATTACTGATTTTGTCAAAGGCATTCTACCTGAAGATAATCTTGCACCGGGTTCATACTACGAGGTTCAGAAACTTGTTGCTGGTCTTCAACTACTATACGAAGTGATAGATGTATGTATTGACAACTGCATGATCTACTGGAAACCGGATGAGACACATAATGTATGCAAATTTTGTGGGAAACCTCGTTATCAGGAGACGAGGGGAAGAGTTCTGATCCCGTTGAAAAGAATGTGGTATTTGCTTTTGATGGAAAGATTGAAGAGGTTGTATCAGTGTGAGCTCACAACAAAAGCAATGAGATGGCATGCAGAGCATTCCACAAATGGCGAGATTAGCCATCCTTCAGATGCAAAGGTTTGGAAACATTTCAAATCAACATATCCTGAATTTGCGAAAGAGAGAAGAAATGTTTATCTTGGATTATCTACTGATGGTTTCAGCCCATTTGTAAAGCATGGAAGACAATATTCTATATGGCTAGTTATTATGACACCGTACAACTTACCGCCGAGCTTGTGCATGCGACGAGAGTTTTTGTTCCTCTCAATTCTCGTCCCCAGGACAGATCATTCTAAAAGATCACTAGATGTGTTTCTCCAACCACTGATATATGAGTTGCAACAACTATGGGCACATGGTTTTGAGACATACGATGTTTCGTGCAAAGAAAACTTTCATATGCGGGCAGTACTTATGTGGACAATAAGTGACTTTCCTGCATATGGTATGTTATCTGGATGGACAACACATGGAAGGCTATTATGTCTATATTGTCAAGATGACACATATGCTTTCCAACTAAAGAACATAAGGAAAACGTGTTGGTTTGACTGTCACAGACGATTTCTACCACCTGCTCATTCTTACCGCAGGAGTAACACTTCGTTTACGAAGAACAAGCAGGTGTTTGATGGTCTACCTGAGGAAGTTAGTGGGAAAGATTTGTCGAAGCAATTTAGGGAATTTGATGCAGAAAGAACGCCAGATGTAGGTGGACATGAAAACATTCGAGTCAGTGCGGTTGGAGAGCTACATAACTGGCACAAGAGTATTTTCTGAGATCTGCCATATTGGAAGAGTCATCTATTGCGGTATAATTTAGATGTCAAGCATATCGAGAAGAACTTCTTCGACAATCTGATGAACACAATCCTTAACATCCAAGGTAAAACGAATGATAACTTGAATTTAAGGTTGGATTTAGTCGATATATATGATCGTTCTGAACTTCACGTTGATGAGAATGGTACGGCCTCTTTTCCCATTCATTGGCTAAATGGTGCTAGAAAAGAAGAGTTCAACAACCAGGTCGAGAGCATCTCCCGGTTCTCCATCCCAACCCGCAACGAGGACATAACACTTGGTTAGTATTTTTATATTTTGTAGCATTATGTTTTTTCCATTAATTAACTTGCTAACTTGCATTTTTTAAGGTTCACTAAGTCAAGAAATGGCATTAGCAAGAGCATCAACCAGATGATGTATTCCATGCTCCATTATGGATATTCGAAGTGGAGTGTGATCCCTTACGACGAACGAGAGTTGTGGTTTCGTCAGTTTGCGGTAGTAACTCTTCATTTTTTTTTAAAGTATTTACATTTTTTTAATATATCTACTTATTAAATTATGTGTGTTCTGTAGCAAGAGTTCAACTGACACCCCGATTAGACGGAAACAGTCCGTAAGAAATTCAACGAAAAAGCCATGGACTCTTATACGAAGCAGATGAACGCGTGGAAGACAGTTTGGCAGAAGAACAAGAGGCCACAGTTCATCGACGAGACGGTGTGGGAGCAGTTGATTGTTCATTGGGATAAGGACGAAACTGTTGAGACCTCTTCTAGGAACTTCAAGAACCGGAAGAGCGATCGTGGCGGGAAACATATGTATGTGCATAACCCCGGCGCTTGTTCTATGTCTACTAAGGAGGATGAACTTGTAAGTTTTTTTTTTAATTATTTATCTTTATAATTATTTAAATAAATATTTTGTATATTTCTTGGCTAACAATGGCGGTTTTTTAGATCGAAACAAATGACAATAATCTCGTTGATCGTCTCCAACTCATCAAAGTGGCTCACACTAACAAGAAGACTGATCAAAGGTATCGTTGAATTGGTGGAAACTGAAATAGCATCTCAGTCTCAGCCTCTCTCTGATGACGGCGATTCTACGGGAGTTTCAACCAACTTGTCCCGATTGCAAATAAATGAAATGGTTGAAAAGGTAATTTTTTAATTAATATATTTATTTTATAATGTAGTTTACTAACTTTAAATATTTTTGTAGGCCGTTCCTAAAAGGAAAGGATGTCGTTTAGTTGGGTTGTCCCGCCGTGCTTCTTCGTATCCGGCATCTTCTTCGCAAGCTCCGTATGCCGATCCCATGATTCTCGAGGAACTACATAACAAAGATGAACATATTGTGGCACTGGAGGAGCAGAACGCCACTATCATTTCGGCGAATGCCACAATCCAAGCTGAGAATGCCACTATCCTTGCTGAGCTGGCATTGCAAAAGAAGACCAACACCGAGATAATGGAGAAGCTTAACCGTTTGTTTTCTTCAACTTCTTAGTTTTTTTCTGAATTTTAAAACTTTTTGTTTTTTTTCAGTTTTGGTTTGTATGAATTTAAATTCTATAATATTATTAGTTTTCAATTTCAGATTTATTTTAATTGAATTTTTAAAATTGCAAAATTTAATTCTATAATATAATATATTTAAAAATGCAAAATTTAATAATATATTTAAAATTGGAAAATACCGACCACACTTGGTTCGTCGGAAAATACCGACAAACCATGTCCTCGGAAATATCCGGTGGCCTAAAGCAATATAAACAAATGTGGCCTTTAATTTTTTTTCAAAAATTTTGAATATGGTTTATCATTACTAATTCTCTAATATGAACATACTTTTTTTACATAAGAATATTTTTTGTTATGTAGGAAAATTAATTGTTTTTAAACTAATTTTATGTTCTTTAAAAAATAATTGTTTAGTAACGAAGTTGTTGCTGTAATTTTTAACCTTAACCTTCGTTAAATTATTTTACAAATGTATAAAGAACCAAAGAAATCAGACAAATATAACAAAAATGCATATTACTAAATGTGTTTAAAATATAAAAGATCACTGAATTTAACTATAGTAAGTCACATAACAATAACTGATAGTTAAAATTAAATATATATGGTTATAAGTTATAAATTCAGACAAATAGATTAAAATTAGTCTAGAAACAGAGACTAAGAAAGTATGAAAAACTAAAATGACTAAATATTAAATATCGAGATTTTGAACATCATCTATGACCATTACACAATTTAAGATTTGTGGCTTCAAAATATCAATTATAGATGTGGCCTAAAGCTAATGCTTTATGTGCCTTATGGCTAGAACGGGCATGCGTCTATGTTTGGGTTAGGATCTCTTAAGATTGTATTAATGGTTTATATAATTTTAATAAAAAATTATGATGTTGTTATTATTATTTGACACAAAATAAATATGGAATAATTGGAGAGTGTATTAGCGGTTTAGAATTTAACTTATCTTTTCCATAAGAATACATATATAAATCTTACATATAGTATACAGATAAATTTATCAATTAATCTTGTTGTAATTTTTTGTATATGTTATATAGTTTTGGCTGGGAACTTCAAAAATTAAGTTTCCTTGATATACTAATGAATGTGACTTGGAGAGCCGTCTAATTTTATTAAAGCTTTAGTTTATTAGAAGTTGAAAACAGTAAAGAGAGTATAGCTAGGAACAGTTGTCCAAAAGAAAATCTTTTATCAAAAAA
>OVBX01007372.1:0-10912 GCA_900406325.1 Erucastrum elatum
CATATTGAATAAATGTATTTTCCAACCACTACATATATTGCAATAATTATTAAAACGAACGCTAACGGAGAGCATACCAGGAAGTTCTAAATTAGTGTTTGCGAGAGCGCGGAGTGGGTCAAACTTGCGCAGTATGAATTTCTCAACGTTGATGACGGGAGCATTCTCGATAACTCCTTCAATGGTTGTCTAAGGGATGAACGGGATGACGAAAGGGTGGTCCGTTATCTTGCAACTTCAAATCGGGAGAATTTCACCACTGAACCAGCGTGCAAGGACGGACGGTAATAAGGGCGCGGCGCGACCAGCAGGAACGAACCCATGAATCACCGAATTCTGTAAATAGAGATTGAAGAAAAATATCATTAGTTTTAAACAGAACCAAAGATCATAAGTAAAACCGCTTCTGGTTAGTATACCTTCTCATCAAGGATGAGTAGAGTGATTCCCGTGAATTAATGTTTTTTGAATCCCAAAAACGGAGAAGATGAACAACAATGATCTGGGAAAATCTACCCAGTCAGAGAGCATCGAAGGTGGAGTGCGCGAGAACAACATTGGAGGAAGATCTCTGAGAAAAATTTGAAGGTATATGAAATAATAAACTGACAGTGGTGCTGAGGGTTAATCAGCCTCCGAAGCCCATGATATATATAAGATTTCAGGTGAAGGAAACTGAGGGGACGACATCGTGTCTGCGCTTAATGTGATAAACAATTGTTTCACGAATTAAAAGCTAGACATCGAACCGCAGGGGAAGTGAAGAGACAAAACAGAGGAGATTTAGAGGTGATAAGAGAAACAATAGTTTACAGATTATACGAAGAGAATATAGCGAGGTCTGTAAAAGAAGGAAGAGAAGATGGATGCCCTAATTTTGGACTTAAGTTGTTGCTAACTTCTGAAACCAAACGTAAGACACTGAAATCAGACCAAACCAAAATACAATCAGAACAAACAAACCGGACCGAACTACAACATGTCCGATTCAAATAAACCGAGAAATAATGGGGCCCACAATCATTAAAAAAACACTGACGTGGATGACTTAAGAAGAGATAAAAGAGCCCCATTATATATATATGACTAGATTTTATACTCGCGCGACGCGCGAATTTGTTTTAATAATTAATTAATGTTATTTAAAAAGAATTTTGTGTAAATATTTTTGTGAAAAATGTATCAAAATTTGATTTTCTGTTCTTTAATTTATGTTTTTTTAAAATTATTTCTTTTAAAATATTTAGTTCCTAGCTATTTACTATTTGAATTGAAAATTTTCAAATGATATTTATAATTTATAATTTTTATCTTTTTATATTATGTAAATTTCTCGATATATAGCAACTGGCAATACACTATTGTAAATATATTTATCTTACTTTTACCTATTATGTTGCTCACTTAATATAACTGCAAATGTTGTGTTTTTTCATACATTTTATTATTTTATAGACAATCCTTGTTTTATAACCAAAATTTTTGTATATAATGAATTATTTAATGATATGATGACATTTTGACAATTATTTTATAAGCACACTAATACTTTATGTAATTTAAATGACATTATGAAATTTATTATTTTATACATTGAAAGCGTCTTCAAATATTTTTATACTTTAACAATTTTAAAATTAAGTCACTATTTTATTTTGGCATAAATGTACTTTAGATTTATTATACAAAATTGCTAACCTAACACTTTTATTAATATTACTGTTTTGATTTCATTCATTTTTATTTATTATAAATTTAGTATTTTTAACTAACTTGTACAATTCTAATAATTTTTATTAGTTTAGTTATATATGATATAATAATTTCGTTTTTTTATTCTTTTGAAAATATTAACATTTTATAAAAATATAATAATGAATGGTCGTGTTTTGATCGATTGTTTTAAATTTTATGTGAACATCCTAAATGATTTATAGCCCCAACTTTCATATATAGTGTCGAACTGAATTATAATAACGAATTTTCATATTTTGATTGATTGTTTTAAATTTGCTATTTATCTTGAAATTGTACTGTTAGTTTTCCTTATTGTATATTGATTTGTATTTTATTAGGAAATAAGCAGTTTTTTTGAAATAAATAAAATTTTGAAAATAGTTATGTAGAATGCTTATAAATACACTAATAATATATGTAATTTAATTTATNGAAATAAATAAATTTTTGAAAATAGTTATGTAGAATGCTTATAAATACACTAATAATATATGTAATTTAATTTATATTATATATTTATACATTGTAAGTGGTTTAGATTTTTTTGTTACTTTAACTATTTTTACAATGGTTTACTATTTTATTCTGGCCTAAAACGTAATTTGGATTTATTATACAAAATAGCAAACATTATATTTTTTTAAATATTACTATTTGGCTTTTCGTTTTCTATTTTACTATCAAATTTAAACTTTTAAGTAACTTGTCAAATACTAATACTTATTTTATTTTAATTATAAATAATAATAATAATAATAATTTCGTTTTACTTTTAACTTATTGGAAATATTAACATTTTGAAAATAATAATGATGAATTGTCATTTTGATTATTATACTCTTAATGATTTGTGTTAATTTACGAAATTATTATTATATATATTGGTAATTTTTTACTTTTGTTAGTTTTCCTTATTCGAATTGTTTTGTATTTTATTATGAAATCATTTTTTTTTAACTTTTGATATTTTATTAATAATTATGTTAAATAGTGATTTGTCAAAATAAAAATTTTTCTGTAATAATTATGTAAAATAATGATTTATCATCATACGGTTGGTCGTATTAAATCCTATGTGGACGCTTTTAATGGCTTATATTCTCAACTTTTATATAATATAGACTATATTTTATATTCGCCCTACACGCGAGTCTGTATTAATAATTAGTTTATGTTCTATAATAATTGTAAGTTATTTAAATAGAATTTTATATACATATTTTTTGTGAATAGATGTATTTAAAATTTGATCTTCTGTTCTTTAATTTATGTTTGTATATCAAATTATTCATTTAAAAATATTCGGTTCTTAGCTATTTATTGTTTGAATTGAGAAATATATAAATTATATTTATTAATGTATTCATAATTTTTAAAATTTATACTTTTATCTTTTTAATATTATGTAAAATTATCGATGCATAGAAACTCGTAATACATTTGTAAATATATTTATCATATTTTTACCTATTATGTTGCTCATTTAATGTAACTGAAAATGTAGTGTTTTATCATACATTTTATTATTTTATAGACAATCCATGTTTTATAACCATAATTTTTGTATATAATAAATTATTTAATGATATGATGAAATTTTGACACTTATTTAGAAGCACAGTAATATTGTATGTAATTTAAATAATATTATGGAATTTCATATTTTCTACCCTGAAAATTTGTTTAAATATTTTTATTACTTTAACCATTCCAAAATTAAATTACTATTTTATTTTGGCATAAAATGCACTTTGGAATTTTTATAAAAAATTACTAACGTAATACTTTTGTTAATATTACTGTTTGCATTTAATTTTATTAATTATAAAAGCTGGTATTTTTAACTAACTTGTAAAGATTTAATAAGTTTTTTTAGTCTAATAATATATAATATCAACAAAAAAATCTTTTAAAAGTATTAACATTTTTAAAAAAATATAATAATGAATTTTCTTATTTTGATTGAATGTTTTAAATCTTATGTGAACACCCTACATAACTTATAGCCTCAACTTCTATACATAAAGTCAAAATGATTATAATAATGAATTTTCATATTTTGATTGATTGTTTTAAATTTTCGATTTCTAATGAAATAGTATTGTTAGTTTTCTTTATTCGATATTAATTTGTATTTTATTATGAAATAAACAGTTTTCTTTCAAAATATTGATATTATTGAAAAAAAATTATTTTTATACAGTATAAATTAATTATTAATTTGACATGTTTCGATTGAAAGTTTTAAAATTCTTTGTAAGTTTTTTTAGATGTTTTTGATACTTTAACTACTTTGTAAGTGTTTTTAGATGTTTTTGATACTTTAACTACTTTTACAATGGTTTACTATTTTATCTTGGCCTAAAATCTAATTTGAATTTATTATACAAAATAGCAAATGTAATATTTTTTTTAATATTACTATTTGGCTTTTGACTTTCTATTTTACCATAATATTGAAAAATTTTAAGTAACTTGTCAAAAGTTAATACTTATTTTAGTTTATTTATATATAATACTAATTTCGGTTTACTTTTTGGAAATATTAATATTTTGGAAATAATAATGATGAATTGTCATATAAATTATTATATTATTAATTATTTATATTAAATTTCGAAATTATTATATATATTTGGATAATATTTGTATAACTTTTTTTTGCTTTTGTTTTTTTTTCTTATTCGAATTGATTTGTATTTTATTATGAAATAAACATTTTTTCGATCAAATATTGATTTTTAATATTGTCATGTATAATAACGATTTGTCTTAATATGACTGGTGGTTTAAATCATGTGTGGATGTTTTAGTTTTTGTTATCTCCTTTAACATAATTTTCCATTGTTTTTGCATTAGTCTATTTTATGTTAATATACATAAATTTGGAAATCATGAAATTTTAAAACCAAATTATTTTTTTATTAGCCTAATTTATTAGATAATATAGATTTTTATTAACAGGTTAAATAGTATTTTAGGATATGTTTTGACTTTGTAGTTTTTCGTTTTTTGTTTTAACATTTAATCTGATTTGTCATATTTTTATTGGTGGTTTTGAATTATATATAGCTTTTATTTTCTATTTTCCATTTTACTATCACAATTAATGTTTTAAAGCAACTTGTAAAATGTTTATATTTATTTATTTTACTTTAAGTTATATATAGAATATTAATTTAGTTTTAAATATAATTTTTCAAATATAAATATGTTAGAAAACTTTTATTTTCTGTTAACATTTAATCTGATTTGCCATATTCTTATTAGTGGTTTTAAATTTTATATAGCCTTTTTATTTTTAATTTTCCATTTTACTATAAAAATTAACATTTTAAAGACGGTTGTAAAATGTTAATCTTTATTTTTTTTATTTTAAGTTATATATAGAATATTCATTTCGTTTTATAATTTGGAAATACTAATATTTTCTAAAAATAATAATCTAATATAATAATGTGTCAAAATACGATTGGTCATTTTAAATCATATGTTGACGCTCTCAATGAATTATAGCCTCGACTTTTATATAGTATATAAGTCTAGAATTGGATATTTTAGAAACATAAACTTTTTAAACAATTCGGACATGTTTTGATTGATGGATTTAAATTTGTGTAGACAATCTAAATGACTTACACTATCATAATTACTTATCAGCACACTAATCATTTATGTAATTTAAATGATATTATATTTTTTATACATTGTAAGTGGTTTTATATGTAATTTTGTTACTTTAATTATTTTTATAATGGTTTACTATTTTATTTTGACCCAAAATGTAATTTGGATTTATTATACAAAATAGCAAACGTAATATTTTTGTTAATATTACTATTTGGCTATTGGTTTTCTATTTTATATCATCTTTCTATTTTGTTAATATTACAATTTGAATTAAGAACTTGTGAGAAGTTACCTTGTAACTTGTTTTGTTGTCAATGGCTAAGAAGTTCTTAATGTTATAGATTACATCAGATTTAAATCTTCTTCATAGCACGCTATTCGATTAGCTGGTATGAAAGGCGTGGATTGTTGTTCCCTGTATAAATTTGTGTGAAACAAACAATATTGTGCTTATTAAATTTTAAATTGAGAAGTCTAGATAACAAAAGATTTTATACCTTTTGATCAATAAGAAGTAACTCGAGACCTAAAAGCAAACTACTCTTGTTGATGTTATGTGCTTTTCAAAAAATGAAATACTCTTGCAAGAACTTCATTCTTATTAAAACATTTCCTAAGATCATCGAAAATCAATGAAGTAGCAGAAACAATCATTGTTTTAATATCTCTTTTCAATATCTCTCTCTTTCTCAAAGTAAAATATGAAAACTTTAAAACTTTAGACAATTATTTATAGTCCTCCAATTCTTCATGTATTGGAAATTTTTTTATTTTATATATTTAGTGAATTTTCTTTTTAGATGTTTTAGTTTTTGTTATCTCTTTTAACATAAGATTCCATTTTTTTCATTAATCTATTTTATGTTAATATACATAAATCTGGAAATCATGACATTTTAAAAACTAATTATTTTTTTATTAGTCTACTTTCATATATAATATATATTTTTATTAACAGGTTAAATAGTATTTCAGATATGTTTTGACTTTGTAATTTTAGTTTTTTCTTTTAACATTTAATCTGATTTTTCATATTTTTACTGGTGGTTTTGAATTATATATAGCTTTTTTATTTTTTTATTTTCCATTTTACTATAACAATTAATGGTTTAAAGCAAGTTGTAAAATGTTAATATTTATTTATTTTAATTTAAAAATAAATAAATATTTTAGAAAACTTCTAAAATATTTTAGAAAACTTCTATTTTCTGTTAAATAATTTTGGAAATATAAATATTTTAGAAAACTTCTATTTTCTGTTAACATTTAATCTGATTTGTCATATTTTTATTAGTGCCTTAAAATTTTATATAGCCTTTTTATTATTGATTTTCCATTTTACTATAACAATCAAAGTTTTAAAGCAAGTTTTAAAATGTTAATATTTATTTATTTTACTTTAAGTTATATATATAATATTAAATTCGTTTTTAATATAATTCAGTGGGTTAAACATCTAACGTTACATATAAATAAATCCTATGATGATAATACTACGTTACATTAAACATCTAACGTAGTATTATCATTTGATATAAAAGGAAAAAATTAGAATAAGTAAATATACGATATAGGAAAAATAAATAAAAAACAACGTAGATATACAATATAGGAAACAGAAAAAAATATTAAATATCTATCTGAAAATGTATTGCAAAATAATAATAAATATGAAATATAAGAAATGAAAATATTACATTAAAAATCTGTTAAAATATTAGAATAGTAAATATAAAATATAAGAAAAATAAATAATAAGTTAACTTATAGATTAAGAAATAGAAAAACTACATTAAACATCTATCTGAAAAATGTATCATAAGTAAATAAACAATATAAGAAATAAAAATACTAAATTAAACATCTATCAGTAATATTACAATTTGGTATAAAAGTAAAACAATTAGAGCAAGTAATCATATAATATAAGAAAAAAATAAATCACCAGTAAATATACAATATAAAAAATAGAAAACTACATTAAATATCTACCTAGAAAATGTTTAGTTTTACATTTTTATTATTTACAAATATTGTTATATGTAAATATGAATAAGAAAAAAAGCATAAAATATACGGAAATTTTAGTCATGCATTTTAGTTTAAAAATAAATTATTCATTTGCTTATCACTATTTAAAATTAAAAATAAATTCTTCTTGAAATATATAGTTTGTTAGGATATATATTTAAAAAAAATGTAAATTCTCTACAATTTAGTCTAATACTGATATTTTAAATAAAACACTTTACACACAAAACAATTAGAATATTTATAAAATATACGTGTTGAGTGATAAATTAAAATTTTAAGATGGTGATACTTAATCTGACAAAAAAAAGAGGATGATACACAAAAATATATAAAAAAAAACAAAACTCCTAAGAAAGTAATCAAAATATTAACTCTGGTAAAGGATTAACATCATAAGTGTGAAAATAAATTATAGAATCAGTTTCGTAATTATTATTTTTTAAACAATAGTACTTTAAGTTTATAAAAATTTTAAATTTAGCATTAAACAAATGTTGATTTTAAATTTTGAAGGTTGTTTTATAACGGACAACCAACTCATATAATTTCTCAAAACCATAAATATTTTTTGTACTATAATATTGAACTAAATGGTAAGTTAAAATGCAAGTTTAGTGACCGAAGTAAAAAAAATATAATTCAGTTGAGACTAACAATATATTTTCATAATTTACATATGTAAAATATATAAATATTTTGAATAATAACTAAGGTTTAACAAATTATTTATTAATTTCACGTTTGTCACCATCTCATACATATTTTAGATGTTAAAAAGAATAAGCTCACAATAAAATCTCATTCATATTTAATTCAATTTACTATTTATATTTTTATACCGTAGATTAAATATATTTTTAAGATATATATTGAATAACATTTGTATAAGCCCAGACGTAGCCCGGACAAAATCTCTAGAGGCTTGTCCGCGCGAGCGCGGAATATTGTTCAAGTGTTGTGAATATTGTTCAAGTGTTGTTAACTATGATTTTTTGGATGATGTAATTATGTGATTTTTTTTATTAATTAAATGCATTATGTTCATTATCTGGTGTTTTAAATGTGTTATGTAGTAATGGATAATCAGTTAATATATTTAGTGTTTAGCTTTTCAATAATGTGTTGTTGTGTATATAGTAGTACTTATTAGTGGAAAATTGGTTTAGCTCAAAGAGGAGCTGAGCCAGCAGCCTATGATGTAAAGTATATTGAAGGCTCTGATATAAAGCATATTCAATAAATTTGTTTAATTGATCTAAGATTGACAATTTAGCAATAAAATTTTTATTTTATGTTTTTTTTAATTATTTGAACATTTAAGATGTTTTGTGCCGTCTCTCCATATTTTGATATTGAACGGTCACCATCTATGTATTTCGTTTACCATTTTGGTGTGATGTATTTCTCACCATCATTGGAAAAAGACTCACCACCATGCTCTTGTTCTTTCTCACATTTTTTCATGTGAGATTATCTGATATTTGTTATAGATCGGATTTATAAGTAATTTGTTTAATTGATCTAAGATTAACAATTTAGCAATAAAATTTGTATTCTATGTTTTTTTTTTAATTATTTGAACATTTAAGATGTTTTGTGCCGTCTCTCCATATTTTGATATTGAACGGTCACCATCTATGTATTTCGTTTACCATTTTGGTGTGATGTATTTCTCACCATCATTGGAAAAAGACTCACCACCATGCTCTTGTTCTTCCTCACCTTTTTTCATGTGAGATTATCTGATATTTGTTATAGATCGGATTTATAAGTTCTTAGTTATGCGGTTGTTTATAACGGCATTGTAAGCTGTTCCAGTCAATATTGGCTGCTTCTCCTCTTCCTTAAATTTCAATTGATGTTAGGAACTGCATCTCCTTGGATTGGATCTGAGTTTAGTCGTCTTTGATGTTTTTATTATCGTCGTTGGTTTTACTGTCAATAGTTTATGCTTGTCTTAGTTTTCAAGATTTGGATTCTTGTGATCTAACTTGTATGTTCACGTTCGTTGCTCAAGGAAGGCTCCACGGTGTATCGATTTCATTTCATCTACCATTTTCTCTCTGTTTTTCATCTCGTTGCAGTTTTCATCGCTGTCCGCGTCTATTGTGACTCTCTCTTTCGCCATCTGTTCGCATCTCTTGTGGCTCTCTATTTCGCCAATCTAGGTTTGGATAGTGTTTTCCTCTGTGTATGCTTTGTAGGTTTCGAAGGTTGTTTCTAGTCTCAAGTTTGCGCTCTGCTTTGGCGGTAGTTGGCTTCCATTCTTTCTCCCTCTGATTGTTTTTTTTTCTTCCCCTACTTCCTTTAGTATAAGTGTGGGGAGCTAATCTCCTGGAGCTTTTGTCCATTTTATCCAGAGCTTTGTGGTTCTTTGTTGGCACAAGCTTTTTGTTTGTTTTTGTTTAGTTTGTGAGGTGCCACTTACTTCTTAGTTGGCAGTTGTGCTTATGGTGCATTAGGAAAGTGTCCTCCTGCTTCGTAGCGATTTTGGTCTTCTATTGATTATTCTTTATGTAACATATTTTCTTGTTTTTTGTGCTATTTTTTTTATCGCACTTCTTTGTATTCGAGAGATCTCTTTGCTTCAAAATTTATCTTTCAACTATTCTATCCAGAGCTTTGTGGTTCTTTGTTGGCATGAGTTTTTTGTTTGTTTTTTGTTTAGTTTGTGAAGTGCTTTTTACTTCTTAGTTGGTAGTTGTGCTTACGGTGCATTAAGAAAGTGTCCTCTTACTTCGTAGCAATTTTGGTATTCTGTTGATTATTCTTTATGTAACATGTTTTCTTATTTTTTGGTGTTAGTTTTTGATCGCACTTTTTTGTGTTTGAGAGATTGCTTTGTTTCAAAGTTTATCTTTCAATCCATTTTCTGAATTTTGTTTGTTCTGGGTGTGACACTCAATATTAAACCAAGGTAAGTTAGTCTTTGTTCTTGATTTTCGTTCAGTTTTAAACTTCTATTGAGTTAGTGTTACTTCGGCAGTTTGATTTTATTTGTGATTATGTAGGTTTTGTGTTTAATTTATGTGTTGTGATCTAGTTTATTCTTTTTTAGTTTAGTTAATATTAAAATTAAATATATAATTTGTAAATAAATAAATCGAAAATAGTAAAATAATAAAATATCGAAGGTTTATGTTATTTTTTAGTTGTGAATGAATTAAATAGTTAAAATATATTTATATTACTTTACTTATTTTTTAATTCTTCATGTATTTTTGTGACTGATAAAATAGATTATAACAATTCAAATGATGATGATTATTGTGAGAAAGATTATTGTGAGAAAGATTAAATAGTGCATAATTAAAAAATGGTTAACCAAATTGTAGTAATATAAAAGATGAAGGAGCTAAAATGTAAAAAGAAATAAAAAATGGACACATGTCATCAAACCCCCTTTCCACATGTCACATGAAGAGAGAAAAGTCTATTTTATATATATAGATGGTTTGTCCAAATTTAGCTGATATCATTGGTGTTCGTTTATTTATTTTTTATATATATG